>LPNX010228963.1:0-13485 GCA_001517045.1 Pseudotsuga menziesii | reverse complement strand
ATACAAATATAATAGCCAAGATCCCCTCCATAATCAAAAGGATAACTTCATATAAGATGAGAAGTACAAAATTTGAAACAGAATTTGTTTTTAGGATACTAAACTAAAACTAAGAATACAGCAAGACAAGTGAAAGGCAACTTATGTGTCACCATCTTTGTAAGGCTCGTTGTTGGGTGGACAGGGATCATTGAAAGATGGAGGAGGGCCTAACAAAGGGAGTTGATTGAAAATTTTCTATTATTTCCTCATTCCACAAGTGTTGTCCACTTCAACATTTCCACTCATCTCCTTGGAGAATCTAACTGAAATTGGATATGAGCTTGGTCATGGGCCAAATTATTTGCTTGGTTCGCAAGATATTTGTATTCCCAGTGCCTTTTAAATTTGCCTTCTTTCAGGTCTTCATTGATTCAATCTGTTCCAGCACTATTTTCAGCAGCTCAACCATCTTCTTATGGGATTCCAGCGGAATCTTGGGAGTTGTGAACCTCTCTTTTTTTGACATTTTGGGAAATAAACCATGCAACTTATATTTCACTCATATGCCATGTACAATAGGTTATCCAATAGAGTCTATAGTGTGCCATCACTTTTGTCAGGACACGTGTCTGACACCATGTATGGGTGTGTTTGTGTTTGACGTGTCAATGTCCTTTTCCTCGCAGCATCAGACTCTGAACACTCCTATGGCGGCCATGTACTAGACGCAATAGCAAGTTCATGGGACAGACCAAGACTAGGAGTCTGGGATTCTACATTTTATCATCAATTCCCAAGAAACAGACCGAGACTTCTTTGAGGACTTTTGCCCTATTCTCTTTGTAACTCTATTTACAAAATAATAGCTCAAGAGTGTGAAATTAGAAACTCAACAAAGATAACAATCTGCCTAAGTTTTGAACTAATAATTTATCCTTAATAAATAGTTTCCTTGGAGAGTAGCCGTATGCCAATATTCTTTTGAAGACCCATTTCATGATTCTGTTGCAAAAAATATGTATTTGCATTTTGCACCTGCATATTGTTTGCTGATTATCTGAGGTTCTAAACTTATATTAAAAGTGGTCCTAAACCCTTTGAAAATATTGATAACATTTGCTATGGTATGTGCACCTAATTGATGGGAAACCATCAAAGAATAATATCACTTAGTTAGGAGGATTAGCTGTAAAAAGCAAGAAAATAATATTCACAATTTGGTCCAAGCTATAACTTGGACTATATATGAAATAAACAAGTCTCTTTTATCTTTCCCTGCTTCAATATCAATCTGGGAGTTACTTTTTCACTCCCACTTTGTACCTACACTGGATGTTGTAGCTACAATTTTAGAATACCAGTTTTTCCACTATATAGTAGCAAGTAGTTGTGCACATGATCCATGGTTATCAATTCCACTTAGCAGGGTAGGAAGATATCTTTATTATGGCTCACAAGAGTTGAACTCACAAGTTTGAAGCATACTATAGATAGGGTGACAGATTTGTTACTAGCTGTCTAGTCATGACAGCTATTTTTTGTAAATAAACACCATAAATTTATATAATATCACATACTAGTACAAAAACCTGGCAATGTCTGTGTAAAAAATGTAAGAGTTCCTTGTGCTGCTTAGAATGTAAAATATTCTGGTGGTTGTTAATAGCTTTAATTTTTGTTCCAGAGAACAAATTTGCTATTGTAAGTGGAGCTAAAATCATTTGTATTTGCTACTATGAGAAAGATAATAATTGGTAATCAATTTCTTTCTCTGCAGCAATCTATAATGTTTTAGCAAGTAAATTTAAATGTTTTTGTATTAACAAAAATAGACATACAAATATAATAGCCAAGATCCCCTCCATAATCAAAAGGATAACTTCATATAAGATGAGAAGTACAAAATTTGAAACAGAATTTGTTTTTAGGATACTGAACTAAAACTAAGAATACTACAAGACAAGTGAAAGGCAACTTATGTGTCACCATCTTTGTAAGGCTCACTGCTGGGTGGACAGGGATCACTGAAAGATGGAGGAGGGCCTAACAAAGGGAGTTGGTTCACCTGAGTCAGAGTCTAGACGATCAAAATATACAAAGTTGAAGCGGAAAATACACCTCTGAGAAGATCCACATATAGAGCAGAATCCCAAGTGCCACCTTGAGGTTTATAATATTTTCCTCCAGTTGCCATTATGTTGCTTTTGACTGCCCATGAGGAAGCAGGTGTCCAATCTACTCGGTGCCTAACCAGAGCAAAGGCAGGGTCAACTAACTGGGCATGCTAAGGCTATAAGTATGACTTGTTACTTTATACGGGAAAGGGAAATAGTAAACCTTTACAAATTTATTTTCCAACAGTTGTAAGACATTGCAAAGTTGCCTTTACAAACTCAGCACAGGGAGTTGGTTCACCTGAGTCAGAGTCCAGGCGATCAAAATATACAAAGTTGAAGCCGAAAATACACCTCTGAGAAGATCCACATATAGAGCACAATCCCAAGTGCCACCTTGAGGTTTATAATATTTTCCTCCAGTTTCCATTATGTTGCTTTTGACTGCCCATGAGGAAGCAAGCATCCAATCTACTCGGTGCCTGACCAGAGCAAAGGCAGGGTCAACTAACTGGGCATGCTAAGGCTGTAAGTATGACTTGTTACTTTATACGGGAAAGGGAAATAGTAAACCTTTACAAATGTATTTTCCAACAGTTGTAAGACATTGCAAAGTTGCCTTTACAAACTCAGCACAGGGAGTTGGTTCACCTAAGTCAGAGTCCAGACGATCAAAATATACAAATTTGAAGTGGAAAGTACACCTCTGAGAAGATCCACATATAGAGCAGAATCCCAAGTGCCACCTTGAGGTTTATAATATTTTCCTCCAGTTTCCATTATGTTGCTTTTGACTGCCCATGAGGAAGCAGGTGTCCAATCTACTCGGTGCCTGACCAGAGCAAAGGCAGGGTCAACTAACTGGGCATGCTAAGGCTATAAGTATGACTTGTTACTTTATATGGGAAAGGGAAATAGTAAACCTTTACAAATGTCTTTTCCAACAGTTGTAATACATTGCAAAGTTTCCTTTACAAACTCAGCACAGGTTTGTCATTTAAGAATCTTTCCAATGCCTGCCTATACCACATTTTAGTGTTCTTTCAAAAGGAAAACGCATACTATTGCATTGGACAACTAGAGCATATGTGATGTTGCATGAGTATGGTGTGGGTGACATGGAATTGAAAATTTGGCTGGAAGGTATCAAGTGGCACTACGCTAGATGCTTTAGTCCCGCAACATAGTAATAATAGCCATAATATAGTAGATAAATCTGCAAGTAATAAGTGGGTTAGTTAATGCCCACACCTGCTATGCAATAGGTATGAGAATAGTTGTTTTCGCCTGCTTGCCCATCTATAAGTAAGGGCATTCGCTATGTACTTTTCATCATCACCAAGTAATTTGCCATGACAAGTTACAACCCTTTGCTCAAGAGTGTCCAAAAACATATGAATATATGTAGCATTAAAGGAGCCCCAAGGGATAGCTAGATTGGTTCAACCCTTCCGCTAAGGCGTAATACCCAGGGAGATCGTGGGGTTTGGCAGCTAACACTGCTCTTCATTCGAAAAAATAGGGAAGTGGGAGAAATCCACAGGGCACTAGAAAGGTACCAGCTTCTTTGGGTGAGGGGCATTTGTTTCTTTGGGAAAAAGCAATGTAGCATTAAAGGGATTTCTAGTCTTCCAGACTGATCTCAACATCCTCAGGTCCCTGAATTGAAATGATCAAATTTCTTATTAGCATGAAGCCCATGTGAAGCAGTGTTTGGGCTAGATTAAATCATTCTATCATCTATGTAGATAGAGAGATCGCAGGTATCAAAGGCTTGAATTTAAACAGGTGAAATTCATAAAAAGAAATCAGCACAGTTACAAATTATTTGCTTGCCTGCGCATACCTGCATATGACCATGCAGCTACGACTGTTCAAAGGTACTTTGTCCATGATGTTTTTGTGCACTTTGAACCGCACTTGTGTTTGCAATTTTGCATACCATAGATGATATACAAAACCATTCAGGACATACTACCTTGACTCTGAGACTCATCCAGACAATATACAATTAATGAAATATTAAAACATTCCAGAGAAAATCTTTTTTTTCAATTTAGACAAACATATCAGAAATGTGAAACAGAGCATAAACCAGCACAGTGCTCAAAATTAAAATATTGCAAACCTGAACCAAACTTGCAAGGTATTCATGCTAACAATGGAAATGTCAATAACCATCAAACTATAATAAAATAGATCATTAGAGCTTCTTTGAGCAATAGCGCTCAAAATCTAGAAGATATAGGAATATGAACTGCCTCATCTTGAATAATTCAATATGATAAATGCAATGCAGTACACTACCAATTGTCCATAGCCATCAAACTATCATAATATAGATCATTCAAGCTCCTTTGAGCAATAGCGCAACAAGAACCAACACCTTTTCTTGAGAAATTCAAGATCACATAAATAGATTTCCGATCCACTATGATAAATAGAATACAATACATCACGAATTGGAGCACATAAAATAATTGTGTTTTTACAAGATGATTCCTCTTATCTATTGATAAGATTTAGAAATATGTCTTTGCCTTTCCCCAATTAGGAATATTACAATGAAGTGTAAGGAAAGATCCCTTCAGTTAAGAAGTTTTAGGTGGAAGTGATTTTATCATGCCAAAGTTCTCTGACCCTAATATTTCATCTTACCTGTTTGTATCGGCTAGCAAATGGCCCATAAAGAGCGATACGTTGTCTGAAAATTTAAACCTCGTATATCACCACTGCCGCTTGACCATGGAAGCAAGATCCATTGATCAAAACAAAATAAATACAATACTAGGGATTGGAAATGCAAGCCACAAAACAAAAAATGCAAGCCAAACAGAGGTGGATGACTGATGAGTTTGCTGGTCCTGTGATTGAAATACAAGTCAAATAAAAATGATTTGGCAATTACCAAGGACTGCAAATGCTTATGCCATACAATCTACAAATCAATCATTCAAACCACACCCTAACATTGAATGAGATGTTTATTCAATTAGGTTGAATTTTGCATGGAGTTATGAGACCCACAGAACCTTTCCAACCGGTGGCCAATGTGAGCCAAACAGCCATAGTCCTTGCTCTTGTTCTTGGAATGTTGATGGGCTTTTCCCTTGTCATGAAAGTGCTGGACAACGGCCTCTATTTCTTCCTTCGCCCTCTCGAACACATTCGGAGCTCTCACATCTTCAACAGGGGTGTCCTGGTCGATTGTTTTGTCTGTACCATGCAATTCATGGTGGTGATGATGGTGGTTCTTGTGAACAACTGCATCATTTTTTTCATTCACCTGCTCAATGGAAATCGATGCTTTCAAATCCGATTCGCTCTTCCCCTCGTCTTGTTATCCAGCAAACACGATGGACAAAACGTGGAGAAAACCCATAGAAAACCCAAGGAGTAAAACGCCCTCGTTTTCTAGAAAACACTGCGGGGATTTGAAAAAACGCCGTTATCCAGCCACACAATGGAAAAAACGTCCTAAACCCAGCTCGCAGGCACCTCGGCTTGGTGCAGGTGCACTCAGACCACCACCAACAAAGGAGCTCGCAGGCCCAACAAAGGAGCTCGCATGCACCTAGCAGGCAAGGCTTGGAGGACTGGTGAACGGCTCAGGCAAAAATGTTGAATAAAACATACCCCAACATATTGGATATTTAAATAGTAAAAAAAAAACCCTAGCTACCCCTAATATACCCCCAATATATTGATTTTTAATTTTTTTAATTTTGACCCCCCCAATATGAACGGACGTGATATCATATTGGTCCCTAGGTGACGCCCCCGTGGTTAAATTTGGGTTATAATTTAAAAAATAAAATTAATTTCATCATGTTGGAGTTAGGAGATGTTTTAATTTTTTTTTTTTGTGATGTGTTGTTGGGGGATTTAAGGATTAGGGGAGGGGGTGTTTTAAATCTTTTAGATCTTTTTCTAATTGTAATGTTGTGTGGGGTTAAGGGGGTTAAGGGGGGAGAGAGGGGGTGTTGGAGTGTTAGAAGTTTTTTATTTGTTTTTTTTAATACAATATTATTGTGGGATTTAGGGGGTTAGGGGGCGATCTTTTAAATTTTGTAAATGCAATGTTGTTGGGGTTAGGGGGTGCGTTTAATTTTTTTTTAATGTAATGTAATGGGGAGGGGTGGAGGAGGGTTAGGGGTTTAAATTTTTTTTTTTAAATATCCAATGGTTCATCTGCAGAAAATATAAATTCTTATGGGGTATCAATCCATGGATGAGTTTGAATAATTTCACATGAAAGATTTTAGATGTTTTTTATTAGTATGATGTTTGTAATTGAAACTCCAAAGGAGTTTTTTATAATTTATATGAATAATTTGTTCTTGTAGGGTCTAATATTTGATTTCATTCTGAATTAGATCATAATTTTTTTGATTTTAAATGGTTAGAGTGGTGAAATATTTATGAAATATTTGTTTTTGTTTAATATGCAAGTTTCAGAAAAGTTGTAATTTATCTCTTGAAGAAAAAAATATTTTTCCAATTTAGGGGTTGATTTCAAAGTTTTTGTAAACAACGGTATGGCATGTTTAGGCCATGGCTCTATTTTTTATCTCGAAAAGAAAAACATGTATACTAGTATCAACACTTTTCTATTTGGGGGGTGTTTTTGGTGTTTTTATGCAAAAATCATCGTGTTTATGGCCAGAGTTCTTGTTCTTAGTATAAAGTTCTCATTTCATAGTATAAGTGGTTAATGAAGGGATTAATGAAGGGATGTATATACGCGGATATGACCCTCAAACTCGTGTACATCAGGATGTGTGCAAAATGACAAATAATTTTGGAGTTTTTCTTGATGTGGATCCAAGTCACTTGTCTCTTGGCCTTCCATATGCCTTAAGATCGCTCAGATTTAACCTTCCATTACCCCATTGAAGCACTATATAAGGAACCCTTTGGATACATTTAAAGGGAAGGAATTGAAGAGCAAGAAAACTATAGTCCATTATTGCCAGAGCTTATACTTGAGTTTGCATCCCTTTGTCCCTTGGAGCACTTTGTGTTCTTTCCAATCTTGCCTTTTCTTGTGAGCTTGCTATCGAGAGATGGAGGATTTAAGGGGTGGAGGCCCAAGTGGAGGACTCAGTTTCTTCGATTTGCAGACGTGCCAACAGAGGTTGTCACTATTGTAATATCTGATTTATATTATTAGAAATATCTTTTACTGTCCAATAATGTGTATTTAAATGAATATTGAATCCATGCATGCTTTTAAATGCTTATATGTTAATGATTATATATGCTAGAGTAGGTCTAACACCATTATATAGCATGTTTGTTTTGTTTATTGATTGTTGAGAGAGCAAATTGCTAATAAAAGTGAGATTGGAAAAGCTTAATGGGGATCTACATCAACCATCCAGAATAAGGTGTGTTTTGATATCCTTTAGTGTTAGATATTTTATTTCTCTTGCATATGGGAAGGGATTGATTTCTACCATTACTCTCTCTGTTGTGGTACCCCAAGCCATAGGAAGTTTTCTTCGTAATAGAATTGGTGACCATACTGGGGACATTCTTTGTTTTTCTTTGGGGTTTTGGGGCACAATGTGCTTGATTTTCTTGAATTGATCTTTGTTTCTCCTTGTTTCTATGTTGCATTTTATACTATGTTCATCCATTGACACTCCCCTTTATTGGTTTGATACTTGGCCTTCTTTTTACCACTGTCTTCTCTATATACATAGGTTTCTGGCCAAAAAGTCGTGTACAAATGTGGATTTTTTGTTAAAAGTCATATACGTACAGGTTTTTGGAGAAAATATGCATATACATGCATCTTTTTGGCCAAAACCCGCGTATATATGCAGTTGTTCTTTAAACAGTCACGTACATCCTCCCTTTTGGTGATTTTGATGTTGTGCGAAGTTGTTGGGTGGGTTGTGAGTGTGGTTGGGTCTTCCTTAGGTTTGATGTTGTCTTCTGGATGCTTTTCTTATGACTAGAGACCACCTTTTCATTGACTTTTCTTTAAAGTACTTTTAGTCATTTATCCTTTTTGTTTTTCCATCAGTGCATTACTCTTTTTTTGTATTGGTTTCTTGTTGGGCTTGTTTTTTATACTTGCCGCAGAGACTAAGAGTTTTAGATGAATTTTATTGTATTTTTCATTCTTTCATATTGAAAAATACAAAGTAGTTGCACTCTTAGTTTCATCTTAGATATGGATTTGAGGAGTTTCTTGCATTGGATTGCTTGGATGAGAGTTGTGTTTAGGATTTCATATAGGAAGGATTGCAATGGCATTAAGAAAGGAATATATATTTAGCATCTCGTGTAGTGGCATACCCTATTTTTCATTTGACAAAGATTGCACTTAGCATTGTTTGTTATGGTGTACATATTTACTTCACTGCTGAGTCATAACTTCACTAGTTGCACGACCATTACCCTTTGAGTAATCTTGGATTTGAGGAGTTTCTTGCATTGGATTGCTTGGATGAGAGCTATGTTTAGGCTTTATAGGAAGGATTACAATGGCATTCAGAAAGGAATATATATTTAGCATCTCATGTAGTGGCATACCCTATTTTTCATTTGACAAAGATTGCACTTAGCATTGTTTGTTATGGTGTACATATTTACTTCACTGTTGAGTCATAACTTCAATAGTTGCACGACCATTACCCTTTGAGTAATCACAACCAATTAAAATCAATGCTTAATTAAAATGAACTACACATTTTTCTTTTATAGGGAGCACCGACAAGATTAGGATTTAGAGTCTTGGAACAGTTCATTGTGAGTCAATTCTCCAAGACTACTAAACACAAACAATTAGGTGTATGTCCAGGTGAGATAGTGAAATCCTTTATATAATTAGTGTTTATGAGGATCCTCCTCTTACAAGGGAGTTAAGCATGAGGCAGTGTGAGCATTTATGATTGGGATGACCTTTGTTTGTAACTGAGTAGTACAAGAGATATTTTCAGTATTGTATTCATATCTGGGGGCTCTTTCGAGAGTTTTGGTATTTTCTACCTTGCCCATACGGTCAATCCCATGTGCGAATGTCTGCCTAAGCATTGATTATATTGAGGTGGCCTTAGTTTTGTTACCTAGGTATCATAGGGGGTAGTTGCAGAAGTTATTATGTAGGTGTCTTGGCCAAGTGGGGGTCAGACAACACAGTTGCTTGATGCGTTGAAGCTGAGGACCACTATAATTGGTTACGTACCTCCGCTTGTAGTGTATAGGAGTTTCGAGCCTCTCCTAGGTAAGACATACCTACCACATTCAGGAGCTCACATATCCTCCCCTTAGTTTGCTTGTATTTTGGTTGTAGGTTTTCTTATAAGTGTGCTCTTTGTGCGGTAGTTGGCCTTTGGGATCATGGTTACTTGAGTATATTTATGCTCTCTTGAGTTTGGATCCTTTTATTTTCAGCATGCCTGGTATCCTATCATCATTCCTTGGTCTTAGTATGGACCCTGGTGTCATACTTGGAGGCATCACAACCCCCTACCGTGTTCATATATTTGGGAGTGGTCACATTCCGCCCTCTACTCCATTAGTGGAGGATGTTGACTCCCTTCTCTCAGTCTTTACACCGATGGTCACCCTCATGAGGGTGGTTGTGGATGTGTCAACGTCGGGTCGACACCTTACTTTCTATTTTATGTCCCATCGTTCACCACATTGTTTCCTTTGGGTGCAGTTGTCATGATAACTCCTCCTTATATCCTATAGTTTGGATTCTTTATTGACTATTTCAGGTTTTTTTGGACTAATATAGTAGTCATGTAGGGTCCATTGTTTGTACAATCTCTCTGAGCTTTTGACCCGTTCGTTCCTATCATAGGTATTATGTCTAAACTGGCATATAGGTTAGGATATCACATCCGCTTGCACTTATGCATTACCTTATGACCATTCCATCTTAACCTTAGGTATGAACCCATTCCATGGTATCATGGAACCTTCATGCTGCTGTTAGAAGTGGTAATATGTGAATGGTAGAGATTTCCTATACATGGGTGTCCTAGTTAGCTCATTTTTGCATTTGGTACCCATGTTGTGAGTCCTCTCTTAGGTCCAAGAGTCCCTTTTAGTCTCACCATGACTTTGAGCAAGAGCTTCATACTCCTCTTGAACTTTATGCTGGCCATTTCCCTGCGACTCCCTTGTATATGTCAAGTTGTAATTGCATTATCATGAGGTTTGCTTGCCTTATTGAGCCTTATGCTAGATTCCCTGACTTTGATTATCATCCATATAGCCCAAGCTTGTATCATGTATAGCCAAGCAGAGCCTTTTTTATATATCTTTTGTATCCTGATGCCCCAATTTTTTACCGAGAGGGGACTTTCCCATGAGTGTCATTATCCTACACATGCGTCCTTGCAGTGAGCATAGGTATATTCCACTACTTGGAACTAGTTTCTTTGCCCCTTGACACTCGTCTCCTCCTAGTCTGTAACTATAAAGAACTTTTATTCTTTTTGAATATTTTCAAAATATTTGAAAAAGTCCGAAAAAAAATCAAAAACCCAAAAATTCGGTCAGGAAAAGATGTTATCTTTGGGAACTGTTGAGTCGTGTCACCTTTGAACAGAGCACTATATATCACATCTGTTGGTTGGGTTAATAGTTTGATTTTAGGAGCTATACTCGTTTCTCTAAGTTTATCTCCATCGAATGGTTAAGATTCCAGTCCCTATGGAGCCTCTGTCGATGCCTCCTGTGTCACAAATATGTCCCCATTTTGTATATTGAGTCTATTCTACCTACATTCAGTGACCTTTCACCTTTATGCTCTTGTTCAAAGGAAGTTGAAACCTGAGTTAGCCATTCCTTAGTTCTCTTGACTTTGCCTGTCGACCATTCCTGGTACTAATATTGGTTCATGCACATTATGATCGAGTCCTTCCACATTATATAGCTTTGCTGAGTACCTAATGCTGAATGATGAAGGATGCCTTAATTTCCCTCCTTCTAGTGGATTTCATCCCATTGACTTTGGATCATTTATTCTCGGATAGGAATCTAGAGTCATTTTGAGTGCCTTGAGAGTTGCAGTCATCAGTGGTAGGTTCTCTCGCCATCTATAGTTTTGGGAATACATCAATGTCCCTTGATCGATGGATTCTTTCAAGTGTTTGACCTCAACACATTTATTCGCACTTGTTATATTACACGGTAGTACCTTGATTCCCATTTTCATTATCGGTGGGTGATCTAGCATCTGTTAATGATATACATCAATGACCGGTAATCAGATGATGGACTACTGTGTTCGACCTCGACACCTCTATTCACATAGTAGGACATTTACTCGTAGAGGATTGTGTAGAAGACCTTTGAGATTGGTGGCAGTTCATATATGCTACCTTCTTGATCATGCAGGTATTCATGAAATTTCAGCTCTCATGACTTGATTTCAGTGTATGTAAGATATCTTTAGCCATTATGGAGATCTTGATCCATTGTATATCTTCATCTTTCATGGATATCATGATCCTTTGTATATATTCATCATGGATATTATGATCTATCTATATTGTACGTGGCAATGACCACACATGTCATATTTTGTATCATGCCAATTCATGGCCATTGTACTCTTATGTATATGGGACTGCTATATGTACTTGCATTCATGTGCAGAGTATACTTATTGTATTATACTATTGGCTGGTTGGTTATTCCACTTGGTTCTTCATCACTCCACTTCTGGGATGGACTTATAATATATTTTGGCCATCGTATCACCCCTTTAACCTCACACATTAGGGGGCATCTGTTACAGCTGATTTTACCACACATGGTGGATCACACATTTATGGCCTTCCCTATCCCTCTACAGACTCTTTGGACCCCATGGACCATTTTTGCACCTTTGATGTTTCCAAGATCATCCCTAAAAACATGCATTATTTTCCATACATGACTTTTAAACCTATTCTCACATATATGCGCGGACATGACCCTCAAACTCGTGTACATCGGGATGTGTGCAAAAGGACAAATAATTTTGGAGTTTTCCTTGATGTGGATCTGAGTCACTTATCTCTTGGCCTTCCATATTCCTTGAGATTGCTCGGATTTGACCTTCCATTACCCCATTGAAGCACTATATAAGGAACCCTTTGGATACATTGAAAGGGGAGGAATTGAAGAGTAAGAAAACTATAGTCCATTGTTGCTGGAGCTTATACTTGAGTCTGCATCCCTTTGTCCCTTGGATCACTTTGTGTTCTTCCCAAGCTTGCATTTGCTTGTGATATTTCTATCGAGAGATGGAGGATTGAAGTGTTGGAGGCCCAGGTGGAGGACTCAATTTCTCTGTTTCGTAAACATGTTGGCATAGGTTGTCATTATTGTAATCTCTGATTTCTATTAATAGAAATATCTTTTCTTGTCCAATAATGTGTATTTAAATGAATATTGAATCCATGGATGCTTTTAAATGCTTATATGTTATTGATTATATATGCTAGAGTAGGTCTAACACTATTATATAGCATGGTTGTTTTGTTTACTCATTGTTGAGAGAGCAAATTGCTAATACAAGCAAGATTGGAAAAGCTCAACGGGGATCTACATCAACCATCCGAAATAAGGTATGTTTTGAGATCCTTTAGTGTTAGATGTTTTATTTCTCTTGCATATGGGAAGGGATTGATTTCTATGGTTACTTTGTCTATTGTGGTACCCCAAGCCATGGAAATTTTTTTCTATAATAATAATATTAAAAACAATTTTATTACAATTATGATAGAATATACTTAGTTTCATTATAGATATCATAAGATTGAATGAAATTTTCAAGTTTTGAGTGTTAATGTGAGTTTCAATACTATGAAGGATTCAATGTTAAGGATGCATTGCTTCCCTTTTTTTATGTTTCACTAGTACAAAAGCGCGGATTTTTCCACGGAGGTTTTCCACGTTTCTTACTTTTTGGTGATAAAATCCGATGTAAAGGAATGAGGCGTCGCTGTATCCACGCCTAGACGTCGCTGTATCCACGCCTGGACTCGTAGCCGTCGCTGTATCCACGTTTAGACTCTTAGGCGTCGCTGTATCCACGCCTAGACTCTTTATTTTGGGAAGGAAAATATCGGCGGGAATATTAAACTGGAAAATTTTTTAGGGGGAACCCATTTTCCCCATTTTCCCAACTGCATTTTCACCGGTCGTTAAACTATCGCTATTGTTTTTGACTCGCCTATGTGATCAAACCGGACGGCCATTGGATCTACCCAGTAGATCTATTCACAGGAGGGGCTGAGGCCACACAGAAGGCGAAGTGGAGGACCAATCGTGAAATTTCAGCTCTCTGGATGTTGCTCAATTTGGAAGTTGAATCGAGTTCCTGATACTTCTCTGACTCCGTCCATGTGCATTTTGCAGGAATTCGACGGTT
>LPNX010228946.1:217895-320186 GCA_001517045.1 Pseudotsuga menziesii | reverse complement strand
AACCCTAAACAAGCTGCCCTAAACCATATGGTTTCCAAAACCATGGGCCAGCACTCCACCACTGAAAAACTATAAATAAGTGGTGGAGACCCCTCATTTCAAAGATCCACAGTCAAAAGCATCCTGCCTCTGCCGAAATTATTCTCGAAACCCTAGCTTACCATCAAGCCATTTCCATCATCGAGAACCCTTTTGGCCCATTTCCACCACCGGAAAAGGAAAGGAAGCGGCTTGGAGCTCGAGGCCGCCGACATCGGACCAGCGCAACGGACTCCACCAACCTCCTCATCGGAGGTAACATAAATAAAAAACACCATTACTCATTTTCTTACTGTTTTTGCTTTACGTTATTTACTTTTTCTGCTTTAGTTTAGTTCATGTTTATTTACATTATTGAACTGCTACTAAGGAATCCATATTCCTTAGTAGGTGCTCATTAGCACAAGCTAGGGTGAAAACCCTAGCTACACAGCATCATCATCATATCAATCTGCTCATCATCTGTTACTAGTCATGTCACAGCCCACTTTAGAGGTTATAACTGTTGCATCACTTCAACAAAGTCTGCTCTCAAGGTCTGCTCAGGTCTTCATAGATGTAGGTGTAACAGTCTGCTGGTCAAACTTCTCTTACTGTTTATACTCCACTGATCTCTTCATACTTCAGCATTCTTCATCATACTATATATCACTACTTTATCATACTAAATCACACCATTGTATCAACATATTATCATAACACAAAACTTACCTTGTACATCATCATCATCATATTGCTACTGCTCTGAGAAATAATTCGGGTCTACTATTGCATATGCTTGAACTGTTGGAGGTTAGGGCTTCACTCCACTGCTACAAAACCACCGTGTTTCGTTGGTCATCACCGAGACAATGCTCAAGATACTGCTGCATCAAATCTCAGACTATTTCATGGGTTGTGAAAACCCTTGACTACTGTCATCATGCTATGTTAACATGTCACCAAAAAGTCTGCTCGTTTGCTGATCATCATTCATGTCAAGTCATAAGGTAGGTGACCTCCAACCTTAGGTCTATCTCTGTCTAGGGCTTAGAGAACTTTCTTCTCTGTAATTTGAACATCTACCCACTAAATCTTTAGTCTACTACTGCTCCTTTTACATTGTACAGGCCTTCACACAAAAACCCAAAATTTACTTCTTCATCTACTGCATGATTGTCATTGCTGAGTCTCAGACTATTGGGCTTCACACCCATTGAAACCCTTCAACAGTTCCCTCTAACAGTGAACAACCTTCTTCATACACAAATTCTTGAAAGATTTTAGATCAACTGACAAGAAGCCCATTGGCTGTAAAGAGGTGTACAATATGAAATTCAATGCCGATATTTTTCATTGATAGGGGCAAGGCTAGACTTGTTGACAAAGTTTTTGCTCAAAAAGAATTCATTGGTTTTGAGGAGACCTCAGCACTGTGGATTATCATACAAACTGCCACATCACTAACTAAGCAAACGGTGTATATCATTAACTGGGAATATTGTGTTCACCAATGTCATCGCTGTGTAAACTGCTGACTGGTCACTTGATGTTTCATTGTACAAACCAGTTGGATCATTCGTTGGTTTTGAGATATGTAGACAAGTTTAAGCATGAAATAGACTGCTGAATATAAACTCCATTTTTCATCTGCTGCTGTCACTAAATTCACTCTTTTTCACCGAATTTTCTCCCTTAACCCAACGAAAAATCTCAGCTCTCATAACTCAAGACTGTGGACTCCTCCAAAAGAAATTTTTCAAAAAACAAGAGCATATCAGCTGTAAAAACGGATCTGAGGCAGCCTTAGTCAAACTTCACAAAATGTTTGTTGCCTCCATTAGAAAAAGGAGAGCATATCACGGACTTATTTCATCAACTGTTGATATATCTCCAAGTGACATGTAACTGTTTTTCCACTCAAAACATGAAACCCCACGATTCACAGTCCTCCAAATTCATTTATTGCTTCGTCAATTTGGGCCCCAAAAAGAATGTTTCCAATACTGTGGCTATCTCAACAATATGGATAGCTCACCAAAATTTCAGAGATCAATCATGTCTTCTCCATTCTAATCTGAAATTTCTCTTAGTATCAAACCTTAAGCAGATAGAAAATTTCAGAACTAATGTGAATTCTTCACCATACTCCAAAAGATAAGATGAAAGCAAAATCTTTCTCTCCTTAGCTGCGAGTTGTCTCTGTCATCAAAAGGATCTATTGCATGGAGCTTACATCCACCACTGAATCACCTCAAAGCTGCATTTGCTCACCATTTCCTGCGGCTTCTTTCATAACACCCGAAAGTCAATCAATAAAAACTTCTTCACGCTGTGGTTTCTTTTAGCTGCTGCCCTCTGAATTCGAATTTTGCTTTCAAAAGAAACTATATTCCTATTGCTACGTCACTGAATAAGAACACACGGCTGCCTCAGTCAAGCGAGCTTCTTCACAGAAAATTTTTCTCAGTCCAGCGAGCTCAGAGTGCACTCCATCTTTCTATTTCATTTATGAGCGATTGCTTGGGTGTTTATATATATAGTTCAACGTGTAGGCTAAAATGGTTGACTTCCATCAAATGAGGAGTAATTTTTTATTGGCTGACATATTTGTATATAAAACAATAATACTTACCTAATCATTTTAATTTTAGCCTTCATTTCAAGCAATGTGCACACAACCCCCTTTTTACGGTGGTGTTACCTTAAGGATTTTTTCTCCAAGGCGTCATCCTATTCCAACGTAACTACCAATCCACGTCAAAGGCTGGGAGTGGGCCTTATCCAAGACTTATTTACTGTTTTATATCCACTTCAAGTTTGAGCCATTCCACACTTTTGAAGGGATGACCTAATATTGTTACAATGTATGCAAGATCTTCATCAACACATCAAAGGCCTCAACAATACTTCAAGAGCTCCAACAAACAACAAGGGTTTGATCCCCATGGTTACCACCATCGTGATGACACAAAGAGTTCCAAGGAATTCTTCAAGGGCTTCAAGGGATTCAAGGGTTATGTTACCAAATGAAGGAGCATCATCATGCCACATCATACAAATGACCCACATTGCCTTCACCATTCCTTCAAGCTTCCAAAGGCTTCTTCATCAAGAAAGAGGCATCATGGGCTTCTTCAACAACCATCAAGGCTTCAGGACTCAGCTCCAGGATCTTCAGCATCATCAGCAGGGTCTTCAGCATCTTCAGCAAGGTGGTGGCTTCAATATTCAAGCTTGTGGGTACAGGAACAATCTCCAGGTGGGACTTGGTGGCATCAATGACATCCCGTGGGGCCACTGCAAGTCCATGTTGGCATCAATGACAATTTCATCAACACTTTATATGTGATTTTTAAAGGTGGGAGATGACCAATCTTGATAACCACTGTTATTTTCAATGAAGCGTATTATTTACACTTTCTAAAGTAATAATTTTAGTAGCCATTGCTTGAAGGTTGTTGATCGAATTATTATAGGACTATTGAACATTTTTCATATTCATTAATATTTTTTTCTACATTCTCATGAAAAAACGTATTTTAAATTGATATATAGATAGATTACAAAGTAGCTTCAATAAAAATATCAAAAGCGTATATTTGGAATGATGTATTTTTAGATATGGTATGTTAAATAAATCTTTAAGGGAGTGTTTTTCACTACCCGTGGATTTGAGAGTTTCAATAGCACTCAAAAAATGTAAAAAATGTTGTTTTGGCATTGAGAAAAGTAAAAAATAGTGTTTTCATTATTTTTTGTCATGAAAGTTTCATTAATCGTCAAAAAAAATGAAAACTTTGGTGGTCACGTTAGAAATTATCAAAGACATTGGGTTTCATTGTTAAGCTCATTGTAAATACGTATTGGTGGGTTTTATGTAAATCCCCTTTTAGGAATGGGTCATTTCCCTCCTTGTGTGCTTCAAAACCAACCTTATTAAATGTTGGGATAATTATAAATCAAAATCCATACGATACCCTCACATATTTGTTTGGTGGCCGAAACTCAATGCTTTACTCCTTCATGCATTCTATTTTGCACAGTGATATGGTTATCTCCATTCTGTGCTTGATTTGCTAATGTATAACAAGGAGCTGGTAGTTATCTCCCTTTCGCACTTAATGACCGAAGGTATAAAAAGGAGCTAGTGAAGGAGAACACATAGGAGAGGACTCATAGGTTTTTTTAAGTCTAAGGGAACATAGAGGGTTTGTGAAGTCAAAGAATGCAGAGGATAGGAAAGGATGCAAAGGGGTCATGAGTCCATAGAGGACGTAGAGCGAAAGGTCAAGGTGGATGCAAAGGTCACCCAGAGGACATTGAAGGGTTTTGTAGTTCACAAAGGATGTATAGGATTCCTATTGGTCACCTAGAGGACAAAATTCCCCTTTAAATAGGTAAGTACCGATAGTAATTTGGTTGCACAACCTTGCACCTAAAGTTTTTTAAGAAACCCAATAACAAATTGCTTCTCTCTTCAGAAGATATTAAATGGGTACCCAAACATAGATTTAAATGAGATTATAAATCCATTCCATCCTCCATACAAATTTACGAGGGTATCTTTGCATAAATATCAAAATAAATGAAGCCTTTTCTATGAGACAAGTGGCAAATTTGTTGTTTTTTCACTCTATTAATTTGGAGACAAAACCAATGATCTTGGTGGTATTTCAAAATTAGGGTATTGAGACTGGGGGATGAATTCACTAATTTTGTTGTTTTTTCATAAGTCTAAGTTGTTGAATAGGTCCTACATCTTTAATTTTACTGCGACAAGGGACTGATGGTGTCCTTAATGTTGTATAATGGTCCACAACACTAGATGGTATAGGAAATACCACTATATATGTCAATACATGTCAATTTTCCTCCTCTTTGATCCTCCTTGAAAAGGAATATTAGGCCATAAACATGGAAAAGTTTGTTTAGAGATTTCAATTCTAGAGAATACAATATTTCAACATACACTCCTATAACTTGGATTTATTGAATAATTTATTAAAACTTTTGAACACTTCAAGTTCTAATTCACTAATATACCAAGACATCTTGATGTTAATCTTGAATATTGACTATATTTTAACTTTTGACGGTAAGAGAAAATGTTGGAACAACAACAGACTATGTTCATTAAATATGGAAATAGATAACATTGGAGTTGTAGTTCGACACCATTCGAAGATACAACAATAACTAAGAGGTGAAAAGGAATATTCCAAACTACTTTTCACGTTATAACCTTTACTAAAGAGCCATTATGAATTATCAAACACAATGTTAGATTATGAGAATCTTCCATCATTTTTTTTATTTTACTTTATCGAAATTATGTCTATTTAACTCTTCCACTGCAACATAAAGATCGATTACATTACCGAAGTTTTGCATTGGATCCTCCATACTAACTTGCACATTATCATAATGCTTCCTTGAATTTTGTATTCTAACTTGCACCCTTGTAGCAACCTTAGGATCCTCACCCATCAACACTTTACATCTCTTTGAAGAATCAAAATTTATAGCCTAACCAAAATATGGCCATATAGGTATGTTTTCCTCTTTTTTATGCATATCACAATTATATATTTACTTCAAATAATGAAATGACCATTATTCTTTAAATGTCCTTTAGAATTTCATGCAATAGTAGTGAAACATTTTCCAAAAATATCTCATAGACTCCATTAACTAAAACATGTATGACACTCAGATCTCGATGAATTCCAAGATTCAATAAATATATATATCAATCTTCATTCCATCCAATGTAATTCTATGCTTATTCATAGAAAACAATGAACAATAGACACATGTTAAGAATAGCCTAGATAATATAGTGCTATGATTTTCCTATGCACCATTTCTCTTCCACAATGTATGGTCATCGTGTTATGACTATAACACTTTAGTTTCTTTGGGAAGACTAACCCAAAAAATTTAATCTAAACAATTACAAACCACTAAAGATTGAGCAGGGAACATACATAATGACTCAAACAATATCGTACTAAATGTGCTCAAAAGTCTCAAATCCTACCATTCGTGTACATCCTATGGCATAATCTTGCAGCTTCAGTTAGGGGTATTTCTTTTTAGTATGGGTGCAAAGATAAAATATATGTAGTCCATGCATGAAGTCTAGTTGAATTTTCATGGTCAAAGAGTGGAAATGTAACACAATTATCAAGGACCCACTTATCACTCAGTTTTTTAATCCCTAGGAATATGAAACATTAAGGAATGCAAGCGGTTCTCTTCATCTTGTTCAAAATGTTGAGGGGCCATTTCCTCTTCCATAAGGTCCATCTTAATCCTTGAAAATTAATCCTCATATTTTTTGAGATAGCTTGGGTATTAATTTTTAAAGATGACAACAATCCAAGTAATCAAGAATCAAGTCCAACCATGCATTTTTGTCTCTTATAAAGATAGTGATCAAAGCTACAAAAAATCTCACCCATGTGTTTTATTAATTAACTACCAATAGTTAAATTTCCAGATATGTTGAATGTTGACTCACAAAATTTGGATAAGTATCTATTACTTTATCATTGAATTGAAGAGTCTATTTAAAATCATACATAGCCTCAAGTGCAACCTCCTTTATCATCTCCAACTTCCTCTTAATTTCTTTATATAGGAAATATTCTTGAATACTTGTCGTTCATGAAACCAATCTTTCTTAGTAGTTGAAAATATGTCATCACCAATCATTTATAATGAATGATTAAATTATGGGATCACATAAAAGTGTGCATTATGAATTAGAGTTTGGAAAACAAAAAATTATTTTCAACACATAACTAGACATAATTCGCAACCCTAGTGTAAAACACCATTCCATATCTTTTATATTATTCAAGGAAATCTGACATTGTCTGAAACCCATATTTTTCAATTGCAAAACCTTGAGAATTTCATGGTGAGAAAATATAAGAATCCCTTTCATCTTACAACACTGGAAGAGACAATTGGGTTCCCAAATCCAGTAAACCCGCAATTTATTATCTCTTAGTGTCACCAAATATCATGTTTCCATCAAAATAGTCTAGTAGTTCACTTCTTTCCTTTTTAGTATATAGTCATGAAATATCCCATAGCTCTTGATTTATCTCTGCAAACCCATAATTTTCCATCAACCATTTCTCCATTCTCTGCACTTTGTTTTTCCCATCAAATGTTTTTTTGTGAAAAATAGGAGACAAAGTGTAATAGTTTCCTACATCTATGTCCTTCTTGGTGCCACTTCAAAACCATTAGCTTAGGTGTAATATCCTCATGATTGGCCATGTAATTTTACCCAGAGAATATATCAATCATTGAAATCTAATGGGCCTCTTGTATCATTTATATAGGAACTTAGATTAGGTATGGAAACCTCTAGTTCATGATTCGAAAGTGAGAATAAAAGGACCAAACAAGGTCATGGTCATCTCAGTGATCTTTTGAGTCATGAATAGCTATCTCGAGAAGTTCAAATATAGAAAATACAAGTGTACACATTTTGTTCTTACCTCTAAGAAATCAAGGTAATTCTTGAATCTCTAGGATCCATGTCAAAGAATTAGAGAAATGGACCCTTAGAATATGAGAACGTTAGCTAAGAGGATCAACATGAGTCATACATAAGCAAGTAAGACATTCACTTTCCCAATTTTGATAATATTTATACATATTTGATTGTAAATTCATGATCATTGGGATCATTAAGCTATTTCAACAATGAATATTTATTTTTTCCATGCAATTTTTTTGTTTTCCTGCAACATCATGTACTGTATACTTGAAAAGAATATGGTTGTGGCTAACATTAAACCCAACATATTGTCTTGTCTTATGGCCCTCAAATGTGTAGCTTGGTGAAGAGGAGTGAGTTAAAGTTGAACCTTGCAGTCATGCAAGAGGACGTCTCATCTAGTTGTAATTTAATTTAGAGCATATATTTTCACTATCGTATACTCTATTTTGACAGAATGCAACTAATGACTAGTGGTAAATCCAATGACTCTGGTTATTTATATTTTACCCCATCAAATATTCATGACAAAGATTAACTCTTTGGGTGCAGGCCTCATAGCACAGATCTTCCATCTTCACGTGGTTGGTCCTATTCAATAGAGAATATTAAATTGTTCTTGAAACAAAGAGGAGCTCAATGAATGGCTACGGTAGTGCCTTTCTACAACCCACTCACGTTTCATCTAAATTTTGACAATTACCTAGTTACATTCCTAGATAATTCATTAAGTGAAGACCTCACTATACTTGTTGCAAAAGCTACAATTCTAGAATGTAATCTTTGCATTTATTATTTATAATGGAACTAGGATGAACAAAATTTATTACATATGTGAGATTTATCAAAAATATACTAATAATATGTGTAATATGATGTAGTTGTGAGGGACACTTCATGAGGTCTTTCCATCCAAATAGAGAATCTGGAAAGAATTCCAACTATGAATCTCTTGGTTTAACAAAAGCACAAGTAAGGGTAAGTTCAAGATGCCACCACTTCTTGTAAACGTGATACTAATTTTTGAGCTTTTCCAATGAATCTTTTTATTATCTTGATTTCCCATTATTACTTGTATTTGGTGAAGGATATACAAAAATTATACCTCCTAAGATGTAAGCATAAGAAGCATCAATACAACTTGATAAAATGGTATGGCATTTTAAGTAACACATTGTCTTATGGACATGAGTATATTTATGTGAACATATATAATATGTATTTGACATGGTGTGTGGCAGGTCCCATATATAGCTTCATCCTTGGGGGGTGTAAAGCTTGGCACAAATGGTCATAGAGACCTGTTTGACTGGGTCATTATACACCTTATAAAACTTAATGATCGACGTGATGTTGAACAATTTTTGAAACGGGCATCCTTTGCTCTACAGGTATGACATATTCTACTAGTGTCCATAATTTTCTGTAATAATTGTCTTTAAAAAAATTCATTGAAAATGCTATGGATATTAGGAAAATTCATACTATTGATGGTATTATCTATAATTGTTAAAATAGAACACATACTTTGAAGAATAGTAACTAGTGATTTGTGTTGAAGGTGTCCAAAATGATGACAAGAAGAAAAATTTATTTATTCTTCTATCTTTTGCTCATGTGGATCACATTCTTCCTCAATTTAAAGGCCATATAAATGCTATTGAGGTATGGAAGAAGTTTAAGAAATTATATGAAACCTATAATGAACTTTAAAATTTATTTATGTTAAACAAATTAACAAGTATGAAGATGGATATTATGGATAATGGATTCAATGCCAAATTTACATTTTAGGATATATTTATTGGCTTTTTTTGCATAACCACCATGAAGAATTTAAACCTTTTGTTGAAAATAATGTGCCTTCTAATGAATATTGTTGAAATATGCAAGAATATGGACCATGGGCTGGTCATTTAAAAGCTTCAAGAAACATCATTGGTTACCCAAACACACATTCACATTCTTCAACTATTTTCATTATTTGCTTGCATCTAGTTTTTTCAAATTTGATCTTGATGCTATGTTAACCCGATGTTTTCTATATTGATTTCTTATTGAAGATAATTGTAGTGACTTTACAATTTAAGCGGCAAAGAAATTATGAGTTGTTAATTGGTGTGATGTAATCCATTATTTGTGGTGTTGGTTTTCAAGAAGGTATGGACTTCAACAGTCTCTATTAACATGATATTGTTTTTAATATGCTTCAACATATGTCAACTCAATGGAACATATGCAACTTTAATAGAGGAGGTATGTGCACCCTCCATTTGTGAGTGTGCTTGATTCTCCTTGTTCTGTCAAAAAATTTCCCACTTTCTTACAACATATAAAATAATGTTTCCTCTAAGAAAGAAAGAAGGAAAGTGTATTCTCTAAATTTCCGTGCTTTATTACAATCCTGTAGCATTGAATCTAAATATTTATGTTTTTCCACTTTCTATTGCATATATCCAAAATGCAACAACCATCAACCAACTAACGATAAGGTTAGTTGGTATTGTTACATGCTTAACTGGCATACTGATTATTGATTAGAGTAGTAATGGGAATGATACTATCTTATAATGCTTGTAACTAACATATGTGACTAAATCTTGTACCTGATACTCTTACTTGTTATGGAAACTATGGTCATTACTAAGTTGTATATAATAGTTATATTACGCATATAATGGAATGGTAATGAAAGAGGGAATATTGTGGGCATGTAAGAGTTGTAATCAGTAGAAATTACTCCTTATCTGAGCTTATTGAATATATGAGAATTGAACTTTAATACCTATGTTACCATTGTATCGTAGGTATGATATAGCTTTCTTCTATTTCCATTTCTCCTACAGGAACCATATACTACTACTCAGTTGTGGTAATATAGGTAGTATATTACCTTTGCACATTTACGTAGTAATTCCTGTGAAATAGGTAGAATACAGTGAATCAAAGCATATATAATAATTAGGGAATCACACCAATGTCCGAGTACCGAGGAAATGTTGCAAAATGACTAATGGGAGTACATACAAGCAACATACCTAGGTACGATACATTGACTCAAACCAATTAGCTCTACTAATAGGTCAACAAGTAAAGTGAAATCTAAGTATATCCCGAATATATGTACCTTATTTAATATATAATATATGTATTCAATCAGAGTGAATGTCATGGAAATGGGGGATTACTAAGCTCATAGAACATATAAGGTTGTTATTACTAGTGTCAAATCACAGTAATTATTCTTTATCTGTTATCAGTAAGATAATTATGCTAATAGTTATGCTTAAACATGATAGCATTGGCTTAGGTAGAATGAAGCTTTTATAGATATGGTTCATCTTACACATCGAACAAATTGATTGGCTTAACATATAGATCCTATTGAGGAGCTTATCCTTGTTATGAATGGTGAACTAAGGGCTATGTATTACTAGTCCATAATCTATGATGCTTGTACTCAGTGAACGATATCCATTTAATTCATAGTGGAAAAGAATAACACTCGTTTAAGTGTATATCAAGCTTTCTACTAGTCAATACCTCTACATGTTTACTTTACAGGTTGATTACATATGACTATACTGATTAATTACACTAAGCTTTACCTATATAGTAAAAAATTTGAAAAAAACAATGGTACTCAAAGGTATAGTCAATCATAGTTACTAGTGAGAGCATATTGATTTGTTGTAATCTTCATAGTATCACTGGTACTTGCCCATATTAATTGTAATGAATACGATTAATTGTATACGAATTGAATAACATGAATAAATTACCTTATGGAATTCACTCTATAAGCTAAGTAGTACTCATTAGTCATAATGAATACGGTTACTTGTATACGACTTGAATAAGAAAAATATATGCCTTATACTGATTCCATAACTAACTAGTATTGATCTTTCTTAAATATAATACCACCCTTATCGTAGTAAGTGTGTCAATTCTCTTTAGTTCATATGGTTCCATATCCACACAGTTAATTTAACCCTTCTACTTGGGTGTGGTAATCATCATATAGAGTAGTAATCCTATAAGCATCACTCATCCCATCTACCTAATTTGAGAACTATCAGTACATAGATTGATGTATGATCTATGTGAATATAAGGAATCGTATTGGCTGAATAGTACAAATGGAATCTATATCACTTATGTTACATGAATACAAGTACGTGTCAATTACTCCAACTATGATATCAACTTTAGTTAATATGTGTGACTCCCATTACTAGTTGATCAAGCTTTACTTGTAGTTAATAACATGTAGTAATTAGTGATACTATACCCTATGCAATAACAATGATCTAGAAATAGTATACCAGTATTTGCATATCCTAAGACTATGGGTATATTACTAGGTATTAGCTTTACCTATTCAATTACAGTAGTTTTCTAGTAGACGGTGATGTAGAAACAATATACCAGTATTTACATATCCTAAGACTATGGGTATATTACTAGGTATTAGATTTACCTATTCAATTACAGTGGTTTATCTAGTACTCTTTATTGTAATCATTAGACTGGAATCATAATTTTAGTTTAAATACTATTAATGATTAAGCTGCACATAATATAGAAACACACAGGCTCTTAGTTCACATGGTTATGATTGGAGTGATTACCTTTTATGACCGATGTTTCCCTAATTAGTAAGCTTTTAGAATACTTATATGTAAACCATACTTATAGTAGTAGTTAGAATATGCCAATTCAATTAGAATAGTTGAGCTAGTAATCCCATTGGCTATGATGAGCTAAATGATAGAGATTATACTAGTTATGATTATCCATAGGAATACCCTATGTTAAACACCACTTATGAAGCTCACTAGTATTAGCAGCTATGACTCTGAATCATAGAAACGATGTATATTTAAACTAGAATCAAGCATGGTTACAACAAGCACTAGTAAATATTCTAAACTAAGATATGTTTATAGGAGTAAGTTGTTTCCATAATGATTTACTACTTATACATGCTTCTAACAGAGATAATTAGACCATATAACTAGTATTTTATTTTTTTTAAATATCAATCGTTGTCGGATATCCAACGGACTACCCCACTATATCCAACAAGTATGAGATACCAATGACGACAATTCTTGTAGTTTTTTCTCTTTTACATCATCGGATATCTGACTTAATTCTCTATTTTTTGGCATCCATGCCATACCTCCAACGCCAAATGTTGTCTCCTATACAACCATCTGTAAAGTATTTTAGGTTGGATATTCGACGAATCTATCGTCAGATATCATTACTTCTTCATAGGGTTAAGGGTCGAATATTTGACAATTTTGTCATAGAATATTCAACAAGTTATCCATATAAAATCAGGAGTACATGTGTTGCATATCTGACAGGGTTTTAGTCAGATATCATTCCTTCTTGATAGGATTGGGGGCCGAATATCTGACAATTATGTCGTAGAATATCTAACAAATACGTCCATAGAATATCCAACATGTACTTGTCGCATATCCAACATGTATATTAATATATATATGGTTGGAAATTTTACCATTTCTTATCGGAAATCCGACGAGACCATATTTTTTTCGAAGATCTAGAGAAAATCAACAGACATTTATAAAATCTGAGGCTTGTCGGATTGTCAACGGCTTGATGTCAAAAATCATACCTATATGCCGTCGAATTTTGGGTTCATATTTTGTTGTGACAATATGCGAGAACATAGCAATTTAGTGTTCAACAATAAGACATAAGTTTATAGATTTATTGCGGATAATTGAATTAAGCCCTCAATGAATTGAACTAAACCTAATAATTCAGGATATCGGACAAATTTCAGAATTTTATTATTATTTGGCTTCATACAATTGAAAATTACATGTTGAATATAGAAGAAATTACTCATATGATAAGAAGCTATCTTCTAGCAATAAGAAGTAGTTTCTCCCAGCATAACAAAATGTCTGAATTTTTTTTCTTTTCATAAACAACATTATTATAAATCTTAAAAAACAATTTTCTAGTTGTTCGATTTTCTATATATTATATACATCAAAAAAATTGAAAATGGAACTAATGTACAAAACAAACCATTTCATGATTGCACACTGAGCAAGCTACACACCCCACATGTAAGCTTCACTTTTTAATGGCGTGTCTCTTTCCTCACAACGTGGCAGCATTGATTAGAATTGACACAAATCATGGCATATGAACCATACTTTTCTCCATTGGAGATGCAAACCAGAAGTTAATGCAGACCGCCCTTCATATCCTACAATATTTTTCCCAATATATTTTTTCTTGACTCAATTGTTGATCTATACCCGCACTGCTAAAAAATTAAAAAAACTCTCTACTAATCGTCGCAGATCTCTACCAGATTCACAGAAATGGCAATTTCATTCTTAATTCCAAATTAACAAACAATCTAGTACCCGAAATCTGATCGAATTGATCTCTCTATTACCATATTTGTAGTATTGGGCACAAATATAGAAATAAATAATAACATAAAGAGAGAAAAAATGTAGAAATAACGGGTCCATATAAAGAACAGGTCCATATAAAAACTTAGAAAGAAAATCTTATGTCTTTATCACCTATGTAGTTTGAAGGATGTAGCACAGTGAGGTTGGTTTGGCTGCACAAACGAGGGCAAATAAGTATGGAAACATTGTTATCTTGGGTAGTGGTTCATATCAGGTGGATACAGTCCACACCCAGTTTTCACGCCTATTACCATAAACTATAACACACTTACAACCTGTTGGTGAAAGGAAAAATCCCTAGGTACCGATAGTAGGGATTGTCCCCGATAAACAATCCCAATTAGATTTTCCATCGTTTGGTGTGGGGAATCCATCCGGTTAACGGTCCGTATACCATAGATTAAGTTGTTTAAAATATTTATCTGTTATGGCTTAGTCCACCATTTATGTAATTATCTTTTTAAATATGAGATGCAAGTGCCTAAATGCATATTATTGATAAGAAGAAACCTCACAAATGATGCACAGGTTCATACCTCTCGTCTTACCGTTCCTAACTTTTCAATTATTCTTCTAAATATAAGACTAATCTAATCTATCATATTCTAATTTATCCTATCCCTACAGGGAGAAAATTTAGAATTAGAGCAATGTACTATAACTATTCATATTAATATCACAGATAGTTGTTTCAATTTCATATGCATATTTACAACAGAAATAATATCAAAAGTAGCTCTGACATAATAAAACATTCATTGTTCATTTCATATAAAGATCTCACAGTTGCATGGAAACTAGGAGAAGTAATTCCACATTACGATTTCCAAACATTCAAAGAAAATCACTGTGTAGCCTTTCCCAGCAAAAACAAGTCCTTCTTTATTGGCAGAAAATTAGTTCTCTTACAAATAGTCCAACCCTTATTTTTGCGAGTGAAAATTCCTTCTATTGTACTTTCTACTCCTATTTATTACAATATGAATTTGTCGTGTAGTGACCTTTGAACTACCCTAACCCGAGAAATTCCCAAAATTTTTATTTTAGTGCTTTACATGGGAAAATACAAATGGTTCTATAAGAGACAAAAATTAGGTGGGCCCTGGAGACAAATGTTTCCCACACACTATCCTCCTTAGCAATAGTTTTTTACTTTATTACCTCAAGAAATTATACAGCCACTTCATGCACCTCCATCTGTGTCTGCACACGTGTTACCTTTTATGTGGAAGATTTACACATGTCTCCTAGGATGTGAGCATTAACTGAAGCCTACCCAACCCAAATATGTCTTCTTCATTAAACTTCTATTTTCTGTATGTATTGTATGTCTTCTTCTAGTCTTTCCTTCAAATGTGCCAGATGTCGGTCCTTGCTCGAAAGGTAATCTTGATGGGTGAGAATAAAATCTGTGATGTGAGCATAACAAGAAGAGTCTTAGTAATACCTCAATTGTTTCAAAAATCCAAAGAAATAAATGTGCATTATTGTACTGAAGTATCCAATAATGAAAAGAAAAGCTACTATATGTATGCATCATTATTCCTCATAAAAAACCTACATTGGACCTCAAAAAATGGAGAGTGCAATCATTGTTCTTAGTTAGAATAGAGAAGAAAACCATAGTTACCCATCCATTGTTAGTCATTCAAAGTGTAGTTGTGTAATATGGAGAGAATTGTTCCATTAAAATTCGATCGATCATTCATGATGTAATAGAAGAATTTCATGGGATACAAAACCAAAATAAATTGTCTGTTTATATATAAAAATGATAAAAACTTTCATTAATGCAGTTGTTGGGTGAAACATCATTTTGCACGAAGATTTTTGTCACAGCGGGATAGATTGTGATGACGACAATATCGAGGAAAACGTTGAATTATTTCGACACTGTAGGCGATATTTTTTATGTCATTTCGATAGTATCAGAATTTTTACCACAAAATATCCGATCATGAGACTTGCAATTGTTTCAGTGAGTTAGAACCATTGCACTTCTTTATTCAGACTGTCGAATGCTTCAGAGAAAACTCACAAGCCCCCTCTAGTCGTTTAGGTGTGAAACTCCAAGTTGGCCTGAAACTTCTTTGTTCAACAAAATTTCCAAGGCCTCTAACTGTATCAGCATAAACTTATGAGTTTCACCCGACAATGTGAGTAGGTTTATCTGATTTACACTGAATAATTCTTTTCTTTCAATCCGCAAACATTTACACAAAAAATACTAATTCTTCTCCGAACAAAAACTGTCGATCGTTTTAGCACGGTTTCTTGCGTCGCTTCCGACGGTATCAGTGACAATTTTTGAGTTTATTCCGACAGTGTCAGCAAAATTATCCATATCCTTCCAACTATTTTGGTGCAACTAGCCGATTTCTTTCGATTCATCGAGAAACTTGCCAACTTAGTCTGATATGTCGGCAAAAAAGGGTGAGCTTCACTTAGCCTAAAAAAATTAATTTTCCCAAGCCGGCCATGTCAAAGAGACTGGTCGAGTTCCTCCGCCACATTGGAGAAATTGGCCAAGTTAATCTGATATGTTGGCAGTTAAACATGAGTTTTAACTTAGCCAAAAATTATTTGTTCAAATTTTCGGAAAAAACCTAAGTGTACGATGGACTTCCTTGAGCTAGAAAACTAGCCTAAGTAAGTTTAAAACAAAAAAAGACAGAAGGGGGGGCCTAAAATACAAAAAATTTGTCGATGCAGTTGCAACAGCAAAAATGGGCGACTAGCTCGAGAACACAGATCTCTGAAAAAACTATCTTTGGAAAACAAGATTGCTACATGGTACTAGATTACGGATATACAACAATTTCTTCAATTCATTCTCCGAGATCATTTAAAAGACTAGACTTATCCAGGGATGTAATTTTTTGTGTATCACATTGATTGTCGTCTTTTGGGAGTAGGGTAGCCAGGATTAGGAGTCTTGATAACTCTCTTAGGGAAAAAATATGAAAATCATGTTGCCTATGTCTTTTGGTTGCCACTAGATATGACTCCACAGGATTGTAACAAGGTTAGACAGATGCATTCATTTGTTCCTTATTACCATGCTATTAGCATTATTTTTATGCTTTCTTTGAACACCGTTTTTCTTTTGATTATTCATTGATTGCTTCTTCCACTTTGATAATTTGGCATGGGTTCTTCCATCCATAATGTCATTTTGTGTGAGTGATAAACTTGTTTCAAGCTCATGGATGGAGAAGAACCTCTCTGATTTTCGTTGTTTAAGTAACCCTTTTGATCTGAAGGATTATTCCTTTAGAATTGTTTCTTTGATGTAGACTGTTTGTATTGGAATTTTGACTCTTTAGTATAAGATTTTTGGCTTTTAATTTGTAGGATGGCATCATTTTGAATTCCATACATCCGTTAGACCTGCTTCTTTTCTGTCATGTCTATCATGGTAAGATTCCTAAGACATATATTAGTGTGATAATGGATGGAGTCCCAAGATAGTACTCTAGACCTCATGAGCCTTAGTTATTTTATAGGGTTTAAAATGACTTTAATGTGGGCTTTAAATTGGCTTCCAATTCTATAGTGTATCAATAATTAAAGAATCTCAAATTTGATCAAATTTTTCCACAGATGTTTTCCCATAAGCAGCTCCTGACTTTCAAAGAAATTTGATATTATTCAGATTCCTCTATTTCTGAGCATTAAATATTGAGCTGATTTATTAAAAGAAAACAAAACTAAGGCTAGGAATCAAGGTAAAGCATAAAAAGAAAAAGAAAAACTAAAAAGAACCAAGAAAAGAAAAGTTTTATTTATGTACAACCTAAGTGAAGTAATGCTGGAGAACAAGGTCACTTAAAGGAAGGATTTCTACATGTCCTTGTAAATCTTAAAGTTTGAAATGCCAAGCTTCTTCAGCTCCTTTTCGATCAAAGGCTCCATCTTAGAGTGTGTTTCTCTAAGTTGTTGCTGAAAGGGATTTTGCCTAGAGTCACCGAAAACTTTCAATTTTTTTACATTTAACTCAATGGATTTCTTTAGACCTTTAACTAGAGCTTCTGTAGTGTTATTTGTACATTAAAACTCTATCCTACAAGAGAGGTAATGTTTACTTCTTTCAGAATCAACAAGGACACAACAGGCCCCTGATCCCTCTTGTGTTTTAGAACCATCAAAATATAAAATCCAAAATCTATCTTCTAAAACTAATTGGTTAGGATCATTCCCTACACTAGTAACTAAATTTACTATGTTACAATCAATATTGTTATCAAGTGAAAATTGAAGGAGGTCGAGCTGTGTATCTAATTCATGATTGACTTCCTCAACTTGGTAATTTCCTGGTTCTAACTCTAAAAAATAGTTTCCTAAAATTGAAGATGAGAAATTCATCGGTTCGTTCTTTCCTTCCAACTGCATCACATTTTTTGTTATATGCATTTCCCTTAGTATCTTAATCATATTTTGAATCTTTTGGTATGGCAGCAACATGTGAGACCAATCATATGAAAAATAACCATTAAGTTTTGTTGACCATTCCCTTCTCAATATTAATCCATAAGCCTCAGGTATATCTACCATCATGATGTCTATGAATTGACACAATCTAGGATCTATAGACAATATAATTAAAACATGTTTCATCTCCTCTATAACCTTAACAACAAACCTATCCAGTTGAATGATCTAAGAGGTGGATGGTGTTGGTTAGCCATTAATCTTCTTACAAATAGAAAGAGGCATAACATTGGACGAGGCTCCAGAATCTACCAAACAATTATGAACATTATGATTAAAATTTTAAAATGTTAATAAGAAAGGAAAAGTCTGGGATTTCTTTTTACCACCAATTCTTGCTTCATTAATATTAGTATCTGATTCAATGGCTTCTGAAGTAATGCTTGGTTCTGGGTCAAAAGATTCTAGTAGTTTATTTATTTGCTGAGGAATATTACATAATTAAAATAAAGGGATATTTTCTTTGTTTTTCTTGATATCTTCCACAATATCATATCATATGCTATACTCTTTAGTTTTTTTTGTTTTGTTTACCACAGTTCTCACAGGTTTATCAACTATTGGGCTATTTTCTATCATGCTTTCCTAATTAACCTTATGTTATGTTTGAGTAGTGCTGATAATTTTCTTTAAGGTTTCCTTTATTTTCTTTGTTTTAGGAAGCACTAAGCTTTGATCCACCACTGGTCCTTTGCTCCTAATTGTAACATTAACTAATGATACTTGGACTTCCTCATTCTTCTCATCTTCATTCAATCCCAATGTGGGTTCCCAATCCCATAATACCTATTGGGCCCAGGAATGACCCCTTTTTGACCACCCTTATGTACCTTTTTTTCCTTATCCTACTCTATTATGCATACCAAATAGATGTTTTTCCTTCACGTGGTCCCTCAAGTCATGCAGGTATGGTTATTCATTGTCTTATTTTATTAATGCTTAAGATTGTGGTAATCAGGGCTTTACATCTTAAATTATGCTAACATATGGTGGTTTTATAAAGATAATTCTAGATGTAAAGAATACAGGCGTAGCGGGCCGAACATGCCAAAGGAGGGATGGACATTCATTGTTTATTTGATCATCATCCATTCCATCGTTCCCTAAAGAACGTGGTCCAAGGGTATTATTCCATGCGAGTTGTACAAGGGTAGCTGCAACATACTGCGACAGATTTGGAGGCAATAGTGCGCCACTGCTAAAACTTAGCTGCAATTCACGGAGTATCTTATCAATTAATCATGATCACTATTTTTGGCTTGAATAATAGCTTTCCTATATCTTCTTCTCTCATCTTTCCACGACTGTAATATCTCATCGTAATTAGGGCAGCCTGAAGATCAAAGATCTTCATGGTTGCCTGATAATAGTAGGAAGATGTTATGATTGTAATTGTATAAATACTGGGAACTATTTCGAGCCAAGGGTTGAAAATTTAACCAAATTATTGTATCAGCTGTGATTAAGGTTGCATGTTCATCTCCCACTTTTTAATACAAGGAGTTTGATTCTTCAGATCTCGGCGTTTTAATGTGTGTTACTTCCAGAATCTCTGTGTGAAGGCTGGGCCTGCCTTCCCACAGGGATTGCTAAGGTAATTAGGTATTGTATTTATTCTGTTGTGTGATTTTGTGATAACTTCCTTTATTTACAGTAAGCTTCAACAGTTATCGATTTACCGTGTGTCATTTGAATAATCAGTAATTGCATCTCCTGTAAAACTGCAGTGGTGTGGTGTGTCAGTCGACTGTATACGTTAACTATCTTTTATGCAACTATGTGATAGTTGTAACAACCTTGTTCATCCCTAGTTCTTTCAATTGTTGTTTTCTTTAGATCTTTGCAATTTGTTCCTTCACATTTATAATTGCATAATTTAATTCCTATACTTTGAATTTCTAGAATAGTTGAATTTAATTCTTGTACTTTGAATTTCTAGAATGACTGGATCGAGATAGTTGGATGCTTCTTTAGATGGTTTGGCAATTAGGCATTTTAATTTCTGCAAAAGTAATCTATATTTTATTTCCTGAATCTTTTAATTCTAGATTAAGAATTGTAAGAAGGTACTTGTGATTGTATTCTTGAGTAAGTAAATTAGATTAAGGGATGAGTGTGGCTGAACAGGAAAGTAGGATCATTTACTTATAGCATAAACTACTTAGTGTTTGAATCATATACAGTGCATATTATCCTTGAAATAAGATACTTCCCCGAGTTGACAATTTATATTGAACACTCTATATGTTGGTTTCAATTAACTTGCATATAGGGTGCCCAACATTTTGCCATCGTTACCGGGGAGGATAAGTATTAGACACTATTGTAGTTGCATCCAGTAATTATCTTTATTCATTCCTCTTCAGTTTTTTTTAGTTTTCATGTTTTGGGTTGCATGAATACAAGAAGGGTACAGCGTGACCATCTTATAAATTCTAGAACCCCATAGAACACTAATGTTTCAGGTGGTCGAGGTTGAGGGTGAAATCCAGCATTGGGGAAAAGAACATTCATTGACGACCTAGTTGATAGAACCAATTCCTCTACCGTGGCTCGCTATCAAGAAACACCCATCAGAAGAATCCCTGTCACCCCTTGAGTGGCAGCGTCAGTCTCTACAGTGGAGAACACACGAGGAGCTGCAACACCCTTGGATACCCCTGCAGAGGAAGACAGAGTTAGTACTGTAGGATTGGTTGATCGAGATTTGATCTATCACATTAATGGGAAGGATGTGACTGAAGAGAAGTGGACAGAGTTCCATCAGAAATTCAATGACCAGTGGAAGGATGAAGAGGATAAAATATAATAAAATATGAGTAACAAACGTGATCCCGAAGAGGAAGAAGCAATGGGAGAAAATCATCATCATGAGGATAATTCCCTTCCTGAAGGGATGATGGGTACACTTTAGTTTCCAATTCAACAGCCAGAAGGGATAGCCCCCATGAAAAATATATCACCATTGGTGTTGCCTCTCTTTTATGGAAAAGCGGCAAAGGATCTAGACAAATTTCTTTTCGAATTTGACATCCTCTGTCGCAACTATGACTACACCACCAATGCACAGAAGATGAAACTCTTCCCTGCCACTCTGAAGGACAATGCATTACATTGGTTTACGAGCCTGGGAGGCGGAACTATCATTAACTAGGACAAGATGAAACATGTGTTCCTGGAGAAATATCAGGAGTAATGCAATACCAAGGATAAGAGATAAGAACTATTTAAAATGGTATAGAAGGACGATGAAAGTCTGGAAGATTTTGTTGAAAGGATTTTATATAATGTGCAGAGAGCTGGAAAGACTAATATGGGGTTAGATGTGCTCAAAATAATCCTACTTCATGGGATTAGGGATGATTGCCTAGACATGTTAAACCTGTTAGGAAAGGGGGATATCTCCAAGGAGTCCTTTGAAAAGATTGTGGAACTGTGAAAAAGGTATTCCAGGGGGTCTTCCAGGAATAATAGACAGGAAAAATAGGACAAATTAGAACGTGATGTCTTCGACAGAACGCAGAAGTCATCTAATGGAGGAGCCATCTGTGCAGAGATAGGAAATATACTTGAAAATTTCAAAACAAAAATGATGAGCTCCATCTCCTCGGAAATAGATATTCTGAGGGAAAAGCAGAAACAAGCAGTAGAGGATATCACACTAGGTGTATTCTACCCTAGATGTAGGAAGAACCACCCTCTGAAGGAGTTCCCGCTCGACAAGGTAGAAGTGTGTCAATTGTGCGAGCTGAACCATAACACAAAAGAATTCCTGTCACTACCTCAAGTGAAGGCTGTTCAGCAGACATCAACTCCAGAGGTGGAACCATCTTACTTTATTGCACAGAAAAAGCCCTGGCAGCCTCGAATTCAAGGTATGACTCCAGACTTGTTTTTATTTTCGAATAACATAAATAATTGGAATAATATACAGCATATGAATACACAATTCCCTTCATCTTATTCTAATCCTCAATGGTACCCCTCTCAACCTTCAGTGCAAAATTTTAACTCCTGGAACCCCTGGGAATAGCCACCAAACCAACAAAATTCTTGGTCTCCTGGATGGAGGAATTTCCATCCAGGGAACCAGTTTCCCCATAACCAACCCCCTCCATAGCTTCCACATCAAACGTTTCCTCAACAACCATACCCTCCTCAATATCCTCAGCCTTATCAGCAGTCGCAGCTGCAACTCCAGAATAATGTTGTCCCCAATACGCTGATACGAATTCAGCTTCCTGCTCAACCTAAACCTAACCCAAATAATAAAGCAGTCCATCAGTTTGAGACTGTCAACATGCCCGCTTACTCCATTACTCCTGTACCCTACAATGATATCCGCTTACGATCAGGAAAGGTAGTGGAGCCTTTGATCATTAAGGATGTTCCATCCTCTGTGTATGAAGAAGGGATGAATCCATGGTATTTATCCGATACAGGGACCCCCATTATTGAAGATGTTGAACATCCTACTAATATGATGGTTGAGACATAGAAAGACACATTTATCGACACATAGCCTACCTAGTTGATTAGGGAACCACCATACCCTAAAATATTAATGTTACAAAAGGTAGTGGGACAACCTCAGTTTAACCTCTTAGGAGAGTTAAAGAATCTTTATGTTAAAATCCCACTCCTTCAGGCCCTTCAAGACATACCTATCTATGCCAGAACTATTCGGGATCTGTGTACAAGGAAACCAGGAAGGAAACCCAGGGATCCTCCCACTGTTCATGTCATAGGGAAATTATATGCATTAATAATGGGAAAAACCCTCCTGGACAAATACGACGACCCTGGGAATCCCACTGTCACTGTGCAGATTGGGCACACACAAATACCCAACATACTGGTATACTTAGGAGTAGCAATTAACGTTATGACTATTGAAACTGTAAAAAAAATTGGGCTCACTAATCTCAGGCCAACTCCTACAGTTTTAGAACTAGAAGATAGATCCACTATTAAACCTGAAGGAATCTTGGATGATCTTGTTATCTCAGTTGATTCTTGGGAGTATCCTGCTAACTTCTTGGTTGTACAACCTAAGTCGCAGCTAGGAGGACACCCATTGATCCTAGGAAGGCCCTGGTTAGCTACAGTTGATGCTTGCATCAGCTATCGATCTGTGTCTATGACCATATCATATGGAACCAAGATAAAGAACCCCACTCTCTATCCTCCAGCTCGGCCAAGCTTAGAAGCTGAGACTCCGTTATTGATGGAGCCAGAGGAAGAAGAGGGTGTTCAGCCATTATTAACGATAGGGAAGGCCTTAAATTTTAAAAATGAAACTAAAGACAATGCCATTAATAATTTCATCAGTGAACCCACTTCTTTCAATAAGAAAATTTACCAGATCTTGAATGATACTCTAGGTGAAGAGGAACAAGAAAATATCACAGAAGAGGCATTAGTCAGTGACACTCACATAGTTCCATTCTTGAAAATTTTGAAAAGTGTTCCTATTGAGGTAGAGTCTGGAAAAACCCTGAATATTAATCCCAACCTTTCCCTAGATGAACAGAAGCACCTGATCATTCTCTTAAAAAAACACAAGGGGGCATTTTACTGAGAGTACACGGACATGAGGGGCATCCCCTCTAATATGTGCACCCATCACATTTATATAAAAAGTGACTCACAGCCTATGTGCCATCCTCAATGATGAATGAACCCCAATCTTAGGGACACAGTGAAGGAAGAAATTCAAAAACTCTTGGAAGCAGGATTTATATATCCTATTTCAAATAGCGAGTGGATGTCTCCACTTGTAATAGTACCCAAGAAAAATGGTAAATGGAGATTATGTGTGGACTATAGAGAACTAAACAAGGCAACACAGAAAGATCACTTTCCCCTGCCTTTGATTGATCAAGTACTTGACACCTTATCCAGGAATAATTTCTTCTCCTTCCTAGATGGGTTTAGCAGGTACAATCAAATCTAGATTGCTCCTGAAGACCAGGATAAAACTACCTTCACCTGTCCCTGGGGAAATTTTTCATACAAAGTGCTTCCCTTTGGTTTATGCAATGCACCAGCCACATTTCAAAGAGCTGTGATTGGCATCTTTTTAGAATTAGTTAATGATAGTATGGAATTTTTTATGGATTATTTTACTCCTTATGGCAAATATTTTGAAGAAGCATTGAAAATTTTGGAAAAGGTTTTAACTCACTACGAACAGACCCAGCTATCTTTGAGCACTGAAAAGTGCCATATGATGATGAGTGAAGGAGTGGTGTTGGGGCATTTTATCTCTGCTAATGGCATCCAGGTGGACCCCTCTAAAATCAAGGTAATAAAAAATATACCTACTCTTGCAACTCAAAAAGAAGTGTGAAGTTTCTTAGGGCATGCTGGATATTACTGAAGATTTATAGAAAACTTTTCCAAACTTGCCTCTCCTTTGTTTTCACTATTAATGAAGAATGTGCAATTTATTTGGAATGAGGCATACCAGACAGCATTTTTTAAACTTAAGGAGAAGCTATCCACAGATCCCGTCCTAAGAGGGCCCAATTGGACCCTTCCTTTTCACATTTCTTCATATGCTTCTGATACTGCCATTGGAGCAATTTTAGGACAACATGATGGTCAAGAACCTTATGTAGTTTATTATATTAGTAAAAACCTAGCCCCTGCTGAACTTAATTATATTATTACCGAGAAGGAGTTTTTAGCCATTGTTTACTCCATTAACAAATTTCAACATTATATCACTGGATATCCTACATTTGTGCACACTGACCACTCATCCATCAAATATTTAATGAATAAACCTGTTACAAATGCTAGGGTAACTAGATGGCTGTTATTATTACAGGAATTTGATACCACCATTATAGATAGACCTAGAAAAGAAAATGTTATTGCTGATTTCTTATCTCGTTTTACTAACAGTGATGATAAATTTCTTGTTGAGGACTCTTTTCCAGATGAACACTTATTTGTAGTTTCATCTCACTCCCCTTGGTATGCAAATGTCGCTAAATACTTGGCTCCAGGAAAGCTTCCAACACATTTGTCCAAAAGAGAAAAGGGAAAATTATTCAACAAAGTGCCAGGTATTGTTGGATAGATGGTCATCTCTTCTACATAGGTCCTGATCTTGAGATAAGAATATGTGTAAGAGAAGATGAAATATTCCATATTTTGAAGGCCTACCATGATGAGCCTTGCAGGGGGCATTTTGCAGATAGGAGGACAGGACACAAAGTTCTAAGAATGGGATACTATTGGCCGACCCTTTTTAGAGATGCAAAAAGATATGTCCAGTCTTGTGATAGCTGCCAGAGGATGGGCCAACCCAATATATTAGATCAAATTCCTCTTCAACCACAACTAGTGGTTGAACCCTTTGATAGATGGGCCTTAGATTTTGTTGGTGCTATCATCCCTCATTCCAAGCAGAAATCCTACATCTTGGTCTGTACCGACTACATGATGAAATGGGTAGAAGCTGTGGCTCTAGTGAAATCCAATGACCAGGATGTGATCAGTTTCCTGTATGGTGAAATCTTTACCCATTTTGGAGTACCCAAGGAAGTGGTCACCGAAGGAGGACCCCATTTTGTGTCACAACAATTCGAAGCTCTGCTACGAAAGTACCATATTCAGCACCGGATAGCTTCATGATACCATCCCCAAGCCAATGGCCAAGTAGAAAGCACTAAAAAGGTTATTGAAGCCATCCTTACCAAAACGGTCAAGATCCATCATAGAGATTGGGCTAATAGACTTCCAGAAGCATTGTGGGCATATTGTACTACTTGGAGCAACACTACAGGTTTCTCTCCTTATGACTTGGTGTATGCAAAAAGTGCTATATTCCCGATTGAATTTGTAATTAAGAATTTGAAGACAGCTACGAAGGTAAACTTAGATGTGGCAGAAGCCCATAAGAGAAGATTGAATCAATTGAATGAACTTGATGAGAACCATTTAGCTGCTATGGATCAGACAGTATTAATCTAGCAACAGAGAACCAATTGGCATGACTGATTCATCAAAAAGAAAGTCTTCTACGAAGGAGACTAGGTATTATTATATGATTCAAGATTAAAAAGGGACTTCAATGGTAAATTACATGCAAGATGGTTGGTCCCATACATGGTAGACAGATTATTTGATAATGGTACAGTCCGCCTGGTAACCATTGATGAGAATCGTGCACCATTATTTGCTAATGGTCACAGGCTACAATTGTACCATAATCCCATTTCAAAAGATGCATTTACTTCACAGATTGCAGCTGATCCAGAATACCAATTAGAACAAGGACAAGAATCATTTTTTTCCCCTGTTAATCCTTAGATAATCGCTACAAAATCTTACATAAATTTTTTGTACATAAATAAATTGATATTTTTTTTATGTTTATCTTTTTCTTTTGCACATGATCCGTTTTTTTTTTAAATAAAAGTGCAGGGAAGCGCCTAAGGAGCAGTGGTCATTATCGAGCCTATTGACCAAGGTTGTCATTCTGTAACCTTCTGCATTAGAAGAGAAATCCTTGAACAAATCTGTCGTAGCCGCAACATTGAAAATTACCTCCCTTTATTCCATTCTATGCAGCTGCGACACCGTAAAACTCCCGCCCTTTACCCCTTTCGCGTAGCTACAACACTGTAAAAATTCCACCCTTTACCCCATTCCACGCAGCTACAACACCGTAAAATCCTTCCCTTTACCCCGTTCCGTCCAGCTACAACACTGTAAAACTTCCACCCTTTATCCCTTTCACGCAGCTACAACACTGTAAAACTTTCGGCCTTTATCTCATTCCGCGCAGCTGCAACACCGTAAATTCCTGCCCTTTACCCCATTCCGTGCAGCTGCAACACTATAAAAATTCTTCCCTTTCCCCATTCTCCACAGCTACAACACCATAAACTACTGCCCCTTACCTCGTTCCATGCACCTGCAACACCATAAACTCCCGCCCTTACCCCATTCCGTGCAGCTGCAACACCATCAACTCCCGTTAACTTAATGCCTTTTTCTGTTTTCAGCAGCTGTGACACCATTTCACTTTTCTCCATTTTCACCTTTTCCGGCAACTGCTACACCATTTCACTTTGGTCCATTTTCACCTTTTTCAGCAATTGTGACTCCGCCAAAACTGGTTGATTTTGCTATAAATCCCGGCCACGACTCTGCTAAACTATTTGATTTCTCTATGGTCTGCGGCTGCGACTCCTCCATTCTTGGCATAATTCTTATCAACCTTGGTTAGTGACTCCTCTAGATCTGGCTCCAATTCCTGATGCCAGTGATTTCGATTTATATTCCAGCATTCATTATGTTTTCGACCAATTAGACACGATGGTTTTGGTTTGCCGACAGAAAAGGTCATTACAGCATACCTACAATAATGATTACACTTAAATGGCTGCACTTCACATGCTCTACTATTTTCCAAAGGTCACCATTCATCGCATATTTTTGAAGGTATGGTTCTGATTATCTACTTGATTAAGTATTAACTAGATCTGACAATATTAATCATACCTTCCTTTCTATGCCCATTATTACACCTGCATATCGTTAACCATCCACTCGTACGAATTAATGGCTATTTATGTTACCTGATAACCGCCATCTTTCCTAATTTGGGATAAAATTCCAAACATTCCTATGCTCTGAAACTTTCCGAATTTACCCAACTCCACTCTCAGTTGTTCATGCATACTCTGTGCTTTAACCTCCATTGTCGGGATTTGTAATCTGTTAGACTAAGAAACACTTCTGAAGGAAACCAAACATGGGTATCCCAGCTCGGCATGAACCTCCAAACACGCGAGAACTAAGAAGAAATGCTGAACTTTTCGCTACTTTTGAAGCTGCGGGATGGACTGAATTCTTCCAACGCCTGAATGGGTTTCATCGTGAGATAGTTCTACAATTTTCCTTTAATCTTACAAAAACCCACTCACAGGTTCGGTAGTTATGTATCGAAGTCTTTGAAGCAATAGTGGCTGAGGTCACTGGCCTTCCTCATGTGGGTAGAGCCTGGTTTGGATGAAGAACCCCCAATGCTGCAACAGTACAGGATTTTTTGAGAGAAGGGGAGCACATTCAACAGTCACGGAGAGGGATAGAATTAAAGTCACTGCCTCGGCCATGGGATCAAGTAGCAATTTTCCTCAAGAAGTATATAACCTGTGAAGGTAGTTATCAAATGGTTTATTACTCTGAATTTCCTCTATTATCTCATCTCCATCACAGGGCCTTACTAAACATTCCATTTTATCTATTCAATGATTTACACCATATGGCGGGGTTTGTTAGAATAGCCAAGCATCCAAAATCCTCCCTTACCCACCATGGCCTAATCAAATTAATAATTTTATGGGCCTTAGCTCAATAGAACCAAACCTGGGAGCAATTTACAAGTCAAATTCAGGAACTCGTCCTTTTGCCCAGTGTTCCAATAGAAGAGGAAGTAGAAGTACCTGTACTCATGGGGCCTGTTCAAAACCAAGAAGAGCCTACCAATCAACAGTTGGGGGGGGACAAAGAGCAACAGGAGGTTCGGAGTCCCTCCAATTTAGTTAGGGGGGGGGGAATGAGACTAGATCGGAGGACCAGGCAGAACAATTGCAGGAGAATGCACAAGGAAACCCTGTTGAGAGAATAAATAATATGGAAGCTCTGACAGTAGAGGCTGAAACTGGAGCAACATTAGATGCTGCGACAATTGAAGTCGAAGATGTTAGAGCCATGATAACAGAATAAAACATGGAGGTGTTGACCGTTGAATATTCCCCTGAATGGGGAGGAACTCTGATCGAGGAAGAACAAGAAAATGTTGAAACAGAGGATATCCCTTCCACATCAGCTGCAAATTTGGAAATTCTAGCACCACGGAGAAAAAGGAGGAGATCAAAAGAAGAAATACGGGCATCACCACCAATAAGACAAAAAAGAACCAGGTCAATTACAGCAGTAGAAGTAGCAAGGGAAATATGGGCAACCATAGAAGCACAGATCGAATTCCCCAATGTGAGACCCAAAGCAAATGATTCCCTACAAGAACTTTCTGCAGGAGAACCTCAAATTGAGGGACTTCTGTATGAAAATGGGTTATTAAAGGAGGAAGTACAATCACTATGGAAGGAAGCATGCAGGAAACAAGTGGAAAGGAAGATGCACACACTGGTTGAGGCTACAGACCAATTAGAAGGATCAACTCCTGTTGAGGATGGTGATGAGGAAGAAAGAGTGGTTTGTCCTGTGTGTGGAGAAATATTTAACCAGTCAGGTTACAAAGTCATAGTTCATGCCTTTGTGACACAACAACCCGTACCTACAACTGTGGAAAAACAATGAAAACCTGATTGGAAGGATGGTGAAGCTCCCCAAGAGAAACTCCAGCAAAGGGAATTAGCAGATAAATAGGGTTCTGATACACAAGAACCAGCATCTTTGAATATTCCTGTTGAAGTTGCCACCCAAATTTGGACAAATGAACCAGAGGCCGAGGTTATTCCTGATTTTGTTGAAGAAGTATGCGTTATGACTCCTGAACCTTCTTAAGACATGGAACTAATAGAGATGGAACCCCGGCAGCAAAATGATGATGAGGTCGAACAGGACGCTGATACACAAGAACCATCATCCTTGAATATTCTTGTTGAAGTTGCCACCCAAATGGGGGAATAAGAACCAGAGATTGAAAATATTCTGGAATTTAATGAAGAAGTTTGCACTGTGACTCCTGAATCATCTCAGGACACAGAGATAATAGAAATGGAATTCCAATAACAAGAAAATGAGGAAGTTAGCTAGGATGTTGCTACACAAGAACCAACATCCCTGGAAATTTTTGTGGAGACTCTCGAGCTGCAACAAGAAGTCAATCCCGGGATGGTCATCATTCCTAATTTGGATTCAGAAGAGGATGAACAAATGCAATCACAATCCTTGGGGGACACTGAAATCCTTTAGGAACAGCTCCATATTGCAAAATACATGAAAGAATCTCTACAATCCCATCAGTATGAAGAAAGAGAAGGGTGGGGCTCTGTTACACAAGAACCAGAGGCTTTGCATCCCACTGTCGAAGCTACAGCTGATAATCAGGTAGATAAGGAGATTAAAATTCAGGAGGAGGTTGTTCCACAAGAACCAACATCCTTGCAATCAGCTACTGAAGTTGCTATAGGAGAACTCCAAAGAGAGGATGTTGTTACACAAGAACCAGCATCTCCAAAAGTTGTTTCAGAAACACCTATGGTTGAAGTTGTTGCAGGAGAAATTCCAAGAAGGGACGTTGTTACATAATAACCAGCACCCCCAGAAGTGATCTCGAAAGTACAAGATATTCAATTTAGCACATCAGGTGATAAGGTATGGACTCAACTCCCTAAAATTTTTATCAATTTGGATTCTGATCATGAAGAACATCCTGAAGAAGAAGAAATCTTGAAGCTTACAAAAGAACTCTCGATCCTGAGAATAGAAGTGAGGAAGTGGAGGATTCAGGTGGAGAGATATCAAGAAGGTATTTTTTCCCTCACTGAACATAGAAATACCATCATGGAATTGAAGGAAAAATGGGTAGAAGAACTCATGACCCAGAAACTCCATGGGGAGGAATTACAGAAGGAGCTAAAGGAGCTGAAAAAGTTCAAATCCATGCAGGTTGAAAAAGATCAGTTGTATACTCTTTCTCAGGAATTGTTGGGTACCAAAGTACCATCTTCCTCTTACCTTGTATTTTTATTTGAGTAGTTCATTTGGTTTAAACTGAGGCTATAAAAGAAGGGAGGCCATATGAAATAGCAACCTCAGCTAAATTCCTGGAAAAATTTCTGGGAAGTGATTTTGAGGACCAGAATTTGCTGTGTGAGCTTTATTTGCATGACTTGGCTTGCCCTTTGGACTGCCATTCGAATCCTGTCCCTTTCTTAGGTGATGTTCAGCTGAGGGATTTTACCTCCTTTGTGAACAATCATGTTCAGTGGGAAAGGTCTTTCCAAACTTTCTCTCACAATGAGACCCGCTCTAATCTTTGGATTCAAAGCAAACCTCAGAATCCCCATCTTCTCCTTTCTCGACATTAGAGTGTACTCTCGTATCCTATCCAAACTCAGCATATAATGGAACTTCAAGAAAGGGTTACTTCTACTTGTACCGCCCATATTTCCATGCATCAACGAGTGGCTTTCGAAGGTAGTCAGCACAGATGGCAGTTTGCCTCTCCAACCCTTAGAAATAGGGACCCCTACTGTTACAGGAATTTTGAACAAGCACTTTCTAGGGTTGAGGGTTATGTTGGATATATGAGGGAATGCTGGGTTAATTGGCTGGGACTCAAATTTAAATTTCCTCTCATCTGGTGGCAGCAAAACCGTACAGGGAATATTTCTCATTAACAAGGGTAGAAGAGCAGAAGTGTTGGAGATATTGGGTTGTCCATAAGGGATTTGTAGAAAAACAGGGAACATCTGAATTCCCATACAACTTTTCTTCTCTCCATGAATGAAGCACAATGGTAGATTCAGATTCAGAATAATGGAGGTTGTTGCATGAGGACATGCAATAGGACAGTTGGGGGGAGATATTGGGCCCAGAAATGACCCCTTTTTTACCACCCTTATCTACCTTTTTTTTTCCTTATCCTACTCTATTATGCATACCAAACAGATATTTTTCCTTCACGTGGTCCCTCAATTCATGCAAATATGGTTAATCATTGTCTTATTTTATTAATGCTTAGGATTGTGGTAATCAGGGATTTACATCTTAAATTATGCTAACATATGGTGGTTTTATAAAGATAATTCGAGATGTAAAGAATACAGTTGTAGAGGGTCAAACATGCCAAAGGAGGGATGGACATTCATTGCTAAGTTGATCACCATCCATTCCATCATTGCCTAAAGAATGTGATCCAAGGGTATTATTCCATGCGAGTTGTACAAGGGTAGCTGCAACAGACTGCAACAGATTTGGAGGCAATAGTGCGGCGCTACTAAAAATTAGCTGCAATCCGCGGAGTATATTCTCAATTAATCATGATCACTATTTTTGGCTCGAATAACAACTTTCCTATATCTTCTTCTCTCATCTTGCCACGACTGTAATAGCTCATCGTAATTAGGGAAGCCTGAAGATCAGAGATCTTCATGGCTGCCCGATAATAGTAGGAAGATGTTATGATTGTAATTGTATAAATACTGGGAACTATTCCAAGCCATGGGTTGAAAATTTAACCAAATTATTATATCAGCTATGACTAAGGTTGCGTGTTCATCTGCCACTTTTTAATACAAGGAGTTTGATTCTTCAGATCTCGGCATTTTAACGTGTGTTACTTCCAGCATCTCTATGTGAAGGCTGGGCCCGCCTTCCCAGAGGGATTGCTGAGTTAATTAGGTATTGTATTTATTATGTTGTGTGATTTTGTCATAACTTCCTTTATTTATAGTAAGATACAACAGTTATCGATTTACCGTGTGTCATTTGAATAATCAGTAATTGCATCTCCTGTAAAACTGCAATGGTGTGGTGTGCCAGTCGACTGTATAGGTTAACTGTCTTTTATGCAATTGTGTGATAGCTATAACAGCCCTGTTCATCCCTAGTTCTTTCAATTGATGTTTTCTTTAGGTCTTTGTAGTTTGTTCCTTCGCATTTATAATTGCAGAATTTAATTCCTATACTTTGAATTTCTAGAATAGCTGAATTTAATTTCTATACTTTGAATTTCTAGAATGAATGGATCAAGATAGTTGGATGGATCTTTAGATGGTTTGGTAATTAGGGATTTTAATTTCTGCAAAAGTAATCTAGATTTTATTTCCTAAATCTTTTAATTCTAGATTAACGATTGTAAGAAGGTACTTGTGATTGTATTCTTGAGAAAGTAAATTAGATTAAGGGATGAGTGTGGCTAAACAAGAAAGTAGGATCATGTACTTACAGCATCATCTACTTAGTGTTTGAAGCATATACAGTGCATATTATCCTTGAAATAAGAGACTTCCCTGGGTTGACAATTTATATTGAACACTCTGTATGTTGGTTTTAATTAACTTGCATATAGGGTGCCCAACAATACCATTGTGGTCTCTTATGTTGTTTCTTCATGTTCATTAAAGTTGGTCTTCTTCTTCTTCTGGATCTTCCAGCTGAGCATCTAATAACTGATTCATAACCAAAGTCACCAAATTTATCCATTGTAGACAAAAAAATTTCAGAATGGTGTTCATGATGAAAAGTACAAAAATGATCCATGCCCACTTCATTATAATTTAAAACAACATAATTAATTAGAGGCAGTTGAGTCTATACACTTTTTTCTCCTTTCTTGTAGTAAGGTTTGAATTTCTTTCTTGACGAACTAGCTCCCTTCTTTTCCAAATCTACTATCGTGTTTGATAATTTCTGCACCATTTTCACCACATTTTCTAGCTCATTCGAATGTTCTTCTTTAGGCCTAGTTAACAACAAAGGTTTTTTACTAGATGTTGTTTTCACTTCTAGTTCTAAAGTATGTCTTGTGATACTGTCAAGATTAGCTTCCACCCTTTAGGCTTCTTCATAATTTTCTACCAGTGTGGGCTTAACTACCCTTTTCACAAACATTGCTATAGGTGGGTATAGTGTTGAATTATAACAATCTACCAAAGACTCTTCAACTAGTTTGGTTGCAACACTAAAACTGTCTAAAAGATTAGTAAACCTTTGATTGAAATATTGAAATTTTTCTTTCCTTTCCATCCTCATATACAGTAACTATTTCATAAGGGTAGCTACAGTTTTTTTATTTTCGAATTTACTTATAAATACCTTTTCAAAACCATCCCAGTTTGGTATTGAATTGGCTTGGAGACTAAAGTACCATAAATACACTTTAGGCTCAAAAGTATGTGGAAACACTCTGCATACAACATGTTCATGTTCAACATTTAAAATATCCAAAGCGAGATAAAAAAAAATTAAATGGTCTTCTGCAGAAATACCTTTTCCGGGATCAAAATTTGGTAACACGCATTATGGGTGCTTAGGTAAATTGTGTAAAGGTGGAGCCAGGTTGAGTGGCATTTTGGCCCTACGTGTGGGTTGATTAATAGCTAAATCTATAATTCAAGGTGGATATTGTAGTGGAGAATGTGGGAAAAATTGAGTTGTAGGGGAATCTGTTCCCAACTAATCAAGTGGTTTAGTGATTTCTTGTAGAGATGAATCAAATAGTTCTTCCAAATTTTATACAAGCACTGAATCTCACGTGTATGCAGCTTTTTTCTTGGGATCTTTCCTTCTAGGTAGTCAATGGATTAATTTCAATCCTCCAAGTTTGTCGACATAAGATCGTTTATGTCTGTGGAAATGATCTACTTCTTCAAACGTGACTGCATACACATGTCTTGAATCCTCTTCTTCAAAACTTATCTTTTCTCGTTTTTCATATTTAAGAACAAAATCTTCTGGGAAATTCGTTTTAGATGTATTTCTAGTGAAATATATTCTCACAAATGGATTTCCTCTTCCAGCCATGAACTGGATGCCCTCCTTCTACCCCCAAATCTGTTGATGCCTGGAAAAATCCCTAGGTACCGACAGTAGGGATTATCCTTAATAAACAATCCCAATTAGATCGTCCATCGTTTGGTGTGGGGAATCCATCCAGTTAACAATCTAGATACCGTAGATTAAGTTGTTTTAAACCTTTATTGGTTACGACCCGGTCCACCATTTATGTAATTTTCTTTTTAAATATGAGATGCAAGTGCCTAAATGCATATAATGGATAAGCAGAAACCTCACAAGTGATGCACAGGTTCTTACCTCTCATATTACCGTTCCTTCATTATCAATTATTCTTCTAAATCTAATACTAAGCTAATCTATCCTATTCTAATTTATCCTATCCATGTAGGGAGAAAATTTAGAATTAGTTCAATATACTGTAACTATTCATATTAATCTCAAAGATAGTTGTTTCAATTTCATATGCATATTTATAGCAGAAATAATATCAAAGGTAGCTTTGACATAATAAAACATTCATTGTTCATTTCATACACAAACATTTATATGGAAAGCAAAATCATTCATCACCAAAGAAGTAATTTGGAATAGTTAGAACGATCTCACAATTGCATGGAAACTAGAAGAATTAATTCCATATTGTGACTTCCAAAGATTCTAAGAAAATTATTGTGCAACCTTTCCCAGTAAAACCAAGTCCTTCTCTATTAGAAAAAAATTATTTCTCTTACAAATAGTACATCCCTTCTTTGTGCTAGCGAAAAATCCTTCTATTGTACTTTCTACCCCTATTTACTACAATCTAAATTCATTATTTTGTGACGTTTGACCTACTCTAACCCTATAAATTCCCAAAATTTGTCTTTTAGTGCTTTACATGGGAAAATACAAATGGTTTTATAAGAGACAAAAATTAGGTCGGCCCTTCCATGCTGGAGACAAATGTTTCCCACTCGCTAGCCTCCTCGGCAATAGTTTTGTACTTTATTGCCTCAAGTACTTGTACAATCACTTCATGCACTGCCAGGTGTGTCTTCATGTGTGTTATCTTTTCTATGGCATACTTAGACATGTCTCCTAGGATGTGAGTGTTGATGGAAGCCTTCCCAACCCAAAGGTTAATGTCTTCTTCATTAAAAACTTCTATTTTCTTGATGTATTGTATGTCTTCTTCTAGTCTTTCTTGCAAATGTGTCAGATGTTGGTCCTTGCTCAGAAGGTAATCTTGCTGGGTGAGAATAAAACCTGTGACATGGGCATAGTGAGAAGAGTTTTAGTAATACCTCTACTGTTTTGAAAATCTAAAGAAATAAATGTGCATTATTGTACTAAAGTATCCAATAATTGAAAGAAAAGATGTTATATGTATGTATCATTATTCCTCATAAAAAACCTAATTGGAGCTCCAAAAATGGAGAGTGCAATCATTGTTCAAAGTTAGAATAGAGAAGAAAACCATAGTTACCCATCCATTGCTAGTCATTCAAAGTGCAGTTATGTAAGATGGAGGCAGTGTTCCACTCAAAGTTGATTGATCATTCGTGATGTAATAGAAGGATTTCATGGGATACAAAACCAAAATAAATCATCCATTTATATAGAAAAATGATAAAAGTTGTCATTAATAAGGTTGTTGGGTGAAACGTCATTTGGCGGGAAGACTTTTGGTCATAGCGGGAGAGATTGTGATGCTGACAGTATCGACGATTTTTTTTTAATTATTCCGACAGTTTCAATGATATTTTTATGTCATGCCAATAGTATCGGCATCTTTACCCCAAAATATTCAATTACGGGACTTGCAACTGTTTCGGTGAGTTTGAAATATCATGCTTCTTTATTCAGACTTCCAAATTCTTTGGAGAAAACTCACAAGTCACCTCCGGCCATTTCTCCGTGAAACTCCAAGTTGGCCTGAAACTTCTTCGTTTAACAAAATTTCCAAGGCCGCCAACCGTATCGACGGAAACTTGGGAGTTTCCTATGACAATGTCAACGGGTTTATCTGAGTTACAATGAATTATTTTTTCTTTCAATCCATGAATGTTTCAGCAGAAATTACTAAGTCTTCTCCAACCAAAAACCTCTGATCGTTTCAGCGCGGTTTCCTGAGTCGCTTATGATGGTATCGGGGGCGATTTCAAAGTTTATTCCAACAATGTCGGTGAAATTATCCATATTCTTCCAATGGTTTCGATGCAACTAGTCTATTTCTTTTGATTCATCAGGAAACTCAACAACTCATTCCGATATGTCGGCAAAAAAGGGTAAGTTTCACTTATCCAAAAATACTTCTTTTTCTCAAGACGACCGTGTCAGAGAGACTGGCTTAGTTCCTCTGATACGTCTGAGAAATTGGCCAGGTTACTCTGATATGTCGATGGTAAAACATAAGTTTTAACTTAGCCAAAAATTCTTTGTTCAATTTTTTTGGAAAAAACCTAAGGGTAGGATGGACTTCCTTGAGATGGAAAACTAGTCTAAGTTTAAAACAACAAAGACATAAGGAGGAGCCCTAAAATACAAAAAAAATTGGGGAAGCAGTATAATATGTAAATATCCCAATAATGCAGGCAATCTTGCAAGCAAACAACTACTCATGATGTTAAATTGGTTCCATAACGATTTCAATAGGTTGAACATAAAAATTGCAGCCTGTAATAAGTGAGAAGCATATTTAACTAATTAATTCGAGTCAGGCCTCTTGCACACCTAAACTACATTCAGCTTAATATTATAAAATACAAATAAAAACAACTAGGTAAATCCAATTTGTTAAGCACTCATCATCTTGCTGATCAATTTGGACTGGAGCATATCACACCTATTTTGCATGTAGCTCTGCTATGGCAGCAACTATGAGCTGCTCATCCATGTGAATTCAATTATTTTTAATTTATATTCCATTTCATTTTCTTTTATCTTTTTGTGCTCTACACGCCACGGTTTGTTAAAACTCTTAACCGTTGACAACGAGCAGTGTTTGAATCTCTGGACGATTTCATGTGACGAGATTTTTTTTAATGATTGTCGGTAACCTGTGTAGTGTTGAAGAGTGTAATCTCACCCATAGTTAAGTTAGTGAGTTAGGTAACCCACAGTATTTACTCACCTGTAGTATTCGCCCATAGTATTGTTGTTTTGTATCATCCTATTTAATATACTCTTAATAATGAGAAGGAAATCAACTGCACATAGTGCTTATGTTATTTCATTCTATTCTTGCACATGGTATCAAAGCTTACGACTTGATCCTTTTTTTTGTTGAGGTAAGCCTTTTCACAAAGTGGAAAGCACTCTAGGGAGCTATTGCCTACGAAGCACTGCACGGAGCTATTGCTTACCACACTCTATTTTTTTTTTCAGATCAGAATTTTATTTTGGAAAGCACGCTATATTTTTTTTATCCTTCAGATCAAAATTTAGGTTTCGTTTTTACCCTAACCCTAAAAAAAAAGTGCATTCAAATTGCATATAGTGCACTGTGATTCCTTCTAGGAGTGTATTCAGATCTGAATCATGCATTCAGATCGTAGATCCCACATTAAGATCTCTTATTTAGATCGCTGGTTTATTTCAAAATAGCAAATCGTTGGTTTATTTCAGATAGTTGGTTTATTTCTTCTCCAAATCTGCCGCTCCAATCTACTGCTCTAAAACAAAAAAGTGGATTTTTTTTATTTTCAATTTCTTGAAGAGAACGTCAATTGATCAAATCAAGGCGGATCGCAGTACACAACAAGTGTAATTTAAGAGAGGGTCTTGAATGGCTGATCTCGTCTTCGATTGAGGGAAGGAGACAATTTTATTTTTATTTTTGAAGGACCCAGCCCACCCACGGCATCATTATTATTTTTTTTGTTTTGCACCGCTTCTCTCCCACATTGCAAGCGATGCCACCACTCATATTGAAGAGGCCATAAGCTTTACCACCGCTTTTCCTGTATCTAAAGAGCGCGGTGAACAGCTGAAACTTATACCAATTTCTGGCACCGCGCCCCCCCACCACACATTTCCATTGAACCAGAAGCGGTGTTGTTTTATTTTTAATAAAAAAAAAAGAGAAAGAAAGAAAAGCAAAGGCAAATATTTTTTTTAGTCATATCAAATGGCTAATACAAGCTCTTTGAAGCCGATCTCCGGACTTCTTTTGAAGCAGAAAACACTGAGGTTGTTCATTTCTTTCATCATCTAAAATATGCATTCATTCAAATGCAATGAAAAGAAGATTACATCATAATGCCAAATACGTATCCAGCCCAAGAAACAATTTATGAAACATAGAATGTGGCAAATATAATCTTAAGAACAATATTGATTTTTTTTATTAGAATTAAAATGTTGAAAAGATTCAATGATTCAGGATACAGAGTGTTCTTTACTGGGCACGCAAACCAAGGAATGGCATTTAGCTCAGTCTAATATACACAATTATTGGTTGATATTCAAAGATGGATTTTACAAGACAAATGAAATCATAATACATGAAATCACACCAATGCAAACCATCTTTGATCAATTTCTCACATTCATCACCAGTCCGTTGAAATTTTTGCTTTGATGCACCATCTTTAGCATGATTATCGGTACCGGTACAATTTGTCACTACCTTTTTTTATTCCTTTCAAAGTTTGGATGCATGGAAATTTAAATGAAGTTTAATTCAAGGCATAAAATATGCAAAGAGAAACCAATACCTATCTTTATTGAATCCAGTCAGTGCTATGAAGTATCTTTGGGTTGATAATCAGTACACTTTTGTCACGGTATTTTTTTTGTTAGATGAATGGAATTTTAAATGAAGGTTAAATAGTGGTAGAAAAAGTGCACAAAGCAGCTAGTCCGTTCCAATATCTGTTAAATCAGAAGATTTATTTTACTGTGATGAAAGATAAGTTGAACAACAGGATGATAAAATGAAATAAAGATGCAATACTATTTAAATTTGCAAAAGTATTAGCTGCTATAAGACCCTCTGCATGCCTTATGCATATTAATGGTTGATTTTTATTAATTACACCGTAAGGCGTTTCAACAAGTGGGAGTCGACTCCTCGAAGTTAATGATTTTTTTTCAGCCCTAGGATGCTTTCGTCTGATGATTGGGTTAATCTGTTCCATTGAATTTGATCTGCTGCTGATTTGGCACCTGCTCCCTTAAATTCACATCACAGCTCCCTTAAATGCACATTGCACATGCGGACACTCTTAGGTGGTGATGGCTGTGTTTGTAAATTGTGTGTAATGACTGTGATGCCTTGGATTAAATTGTGCAGTATACTATATTTGTCTATTGGTGTATTGGTTGCTGCATTTCTTAGTGGGTATCACTGCTACTTTGTTTCTTTCACCCTTTTGCCATTTTTCCCTGCACTTTCTAGACTTGAGAAGGGGTTTTTTATTTTATTGCTTCGCTTTATTTGATCATAGGCAATTCAGAGAATATCCAAGGAAAATATGGAAGCTGCACTTGGCACCAACTAGTGTCCCATTTCAAGAAAATTGAATGCCATAAATAACCTGCTATGAAGCCTGAGGGCCTATTTAGAATTTACAGTCTTGCTCTTACTTTTTTCTGACTCGAATGGCATAAATCCACTTTCAACAGTGGAAGAACGGGCCTTTGGGCTTAAATTTGATTCCTTTTGAGGAAGAATCATTTCGGCATGGATATTTTTCCTAGACAAAGGTAATAAACCCCTGTGTTTTCCTGTTTATTTTTCCGTCTTGTGATAGTTTCAGTTCCATCCACTTATTAAGTTTAGGGATGATGTAAAAGCTACAATTTTCAGTTTGTTTGCGTTTTCTGAAGATGGGTAAGGTTTATGGTTACGGAACTTGTTTATGGGGTTTGAATTCCAAATGCCCATAAAGGGATTTGGTTGATTGAATTTTGAGTAATGTGTGTTGAAGCAGTAAATAAACAAATAATTGCTTCGCAGTAGGTTTGAAAGCAATCATAAAATTAATCTCCAAAGGCTTGTAATTCAAGTTTCTGGAAGATGTAAGCATACCATACCCGGGACTCCACACTCCAGCTTCTTTGTTTAAACTTCCTTGCAACCGTCCTTTTGCCTTCGAAGCTCACTTCCCTGTACCTATACAAAGTTTCGGGCCTGAAACCTTGACTAAAATCAAATAAAACTATATTTATAGCTATAAATTTATGTTGAATTAGGTGAAATGCAATATGTACTTCCGGGATGTTAGGTTGAAATCAAATGAGACTGATCACCTTGCTGCTTGCCATTAGACCAAACTCCTGTAGGCAATTTGCTCAGGTGTTTTAACACCCAATTGTTCCAATCAATCTATTCATAAATGTGTGTTCGCATTAACTTAGATGAAATTATACTGTTAGGAATTTAAGAGTAAGCATATACTACTGTGGAGTAAGGTCCCCATGCTCTGCTAAGATACAATAATCCACGTCCTTCCAAAATGCAGAAAGAAACACGAAGCTCGATTCTTCCAACAAAGACATCCTCTTCTGAGCTATGATTGCGCCAATAACCACAGGGATGGCATGTAGAGTGCAATTCTGGAATAAACAAACAACAAACAACAAAACTGTAGCTTTTGTAAGCTTTGAAAGAGAAAAACCAATCAAATTATGCTACAAGATTCATTTCAGGTTTACCTTAAAGAGAGATTCGTTCCTTCTTTGTATGTAAAAGGAAGAGAAGCAGACCGTCACATTCAGTTTATAAAAGGAATAGAAGCTGCATATACATTTGCTACCTGTGAAATATTAAATCTACTCAAAACTATAGAAGACCTGTTAGAGTTTGGAGGTGACCTGAGCGCTCTTATGACAACATAAAATCACCATGGCAGCATGTTGTTATAGTTCTGTAGCCGGTTCCCAGCACCACTTGGGACATTTCATGTAGCTTAAATATACCAGTAAACATGTCCTCCTCTGTAGTAGATCACATTTAGGACACAGGTCACTCAAATTCATCCATACAGGGAAGCACATACCTTTACACAAAAACATCATTCAGAGTTAATGGCCTAACTAAAAGGAAATGATGCCAATTAAATTACCATAAAAAATTGTCATATCTTTAACCATTTGAAGGAACATACTACTGTCCCAACTAGTTATGGGTAGTTTTTTTTCTTACGGAAACCACCTAATTTTGGCCGGAGCGGGATTGAAACTCTTGGGTCATGTCAATTTGGGGATTCTCAGGTAGAACCCATACACGAATGAGCAAAGAATTGAAACTAGGCTAGCAATAAACCAAAGGGGGTCAGCACTGGATGTTGAGGATGCTTAACCATAATGATGCCAATTAAATAACCAAAAAAAATTGTAGTATCTTTAACCATTTAAAGTAACATACCATTGTCCCAACTAGTTATGGGCAGTTTTTTTCTTACCGAAACAACCTAATTTTGTTTGGAGCAGGATTGAAGCTCCTGGCACGTGTCACTTTGGGGATTCTCGGGTAGAACCCATACACGAATGAGCTGAGAATTGAAACTGGGCTAGCAGTAAACCAGTGGGGGTCAGCTCTTATAAGCACACATGGCTGGATGTTGAAGATGCTTATCCATAATCCTACAATTTTCCATCATCGGGGAGACTAGAAAGCCAAATGTGTTGCCTCCCAAATTCTGCTCTGCAAAAATATGGGAAACCCACTGCAAAATCCATAGAAAGGAGCTTCCACTCCACATAACACAAGAGACAATACACTGCAAGCAAATAACCTTGTTTATATGACCTAGTAGAAATGGTTCTATAAGGAAAAAAAATGACAGTTGGAATTACTCCCAAGTACAAAAGAAAAATATCCATATTAGTTTTGGTTACTGTAATTCCTTCGGCCTTGTTTTGACATTAAAGAATTGAGAGTTTAAAATATAAAACCCAAAATTTGTAAAAGCGACAAAATAATAGAACATTATTAAGTCTCTTATGCCGAAAAGGAAAGAGCCAGGATTATGGACCAGAAATGCAAGAATATGCAAAATAAATGGGATGAAACCGACCATTTGCTTCCAAAGAAGGATAAGAGGTGTGCTACACTCTGCAAAATGATGGAATAATTTGCGTAACTACACAAAATTGATGAGAAAACTGCAAATCACCTCACAGAAAGCGTATTCATGGTGTGCTTGGGTGGTGGGTCTTTTCCTGCCATCTGCACAAAATTGAATTGATGAGATAAGTGCAAATCACCTCACAGTAAGCATATTCATGGTGTGCTTCTGTGCTACGATGGTGGGTTTTTTCATGCCATGTGGGTGGCATGCAAGATGGGCATGCAGTGTTACTATTTTCTACACGAGTATATGGACACGTGTCATCGCAAATCGAGTTTGGGCGTCATCGCAATCCTTTTTCCAAATATAAATGCTACCATTCTGTTTTATTTTTTAAATATTGGAATCTGTTTAAATATTGGAATATATCCCTGAAAATCACTCGAGGCCTAAAAGACATTATAGATTAATTAAAGAACACAAGATTCCTTTAAATTCATATCAATACATTATAATTTTAAATAGTTTGGAGTATTTAAACAAGTCATTTTAGAATGGAATATGAATGTACATCTATGTCGTTTGTTTTAAAATTTCGGGTTCATTCCGTCAAACCCGCCCCTGTTCCCAGAGTTCACTTAGTCATTTCATTAATCTAGCCGTTTTCTTGCCTCACGTGATAGCCACACTATCTATATCTAGCCAGCCAAACGTTCTTGCCTAACAGGTTTTCCCCTTCCTAGCTAGCTTAATCGACTAGCTACTAGCAAGCAATAAACTGGGTAGTGTTGTTTGTTGAGATAAGGCAAGTAAAGCGAGCGAGCAAGCCATCGAGTTCTTCCTTAATCTTAATTTCGAATCGATAGATCCGGGGCAATTGATAGCAGCAGCAATCGTTCTCCGAGTATATCAATTGCTATCCAGGCAGCGAGAAGATATATCTCAGTGACAATATCTCGATCATTTCTTCACAGTAAGTATCGATGGTCGAGCAAAGCATAATCTCGTAAGTAAAGCAAAGCCTAATCGTCGGGTTAGTCGCCGAAGCCCTCGATCTAATGGTTTCCAAGTCGCAAGAGTAGAGAGGACGGGTTGAATTGTAATTTTTTAAGTTTTGGGAAAATTTATTATATATTTCTTTTAAATTATTAAATTTATAATTATACTAAAAGAAAAAAAACAAATTAAAATTTATTAAATTAATGATAGATAAATTAATGAACTTAAACATTGAATTCCTGCCATGTTATTTCTTAGCTTTGCTTTGATACACCAGCATTATGCAGAGTTTTGTGTAGGTTATAACAAATTTTTGCTGAAACATAGAGAACTTAAAATGTAACATTGATTTTACCATGAGAGGATTATCCTTCTATATATCGACCTTAAAGAACAACATCCTGCTACATTAACTTCTCCAATGATCAGGAGGAGGAGATGGAGTAAAAGAATGCAGCAATAACTTATAATTAGATCTTGAATTCCTGAAATGATAGTTCTTAGCTTTGCTTTCATGAGATGCCAGTGCATGTTATGCAAGTTCTTTTTCATTAGATATTAACTAATTTTTATTAGATATTTTTACATAATAGCTAATTTTTATTAGATATTTTCATTTTCTTTGATTAACATTTTGAGTTGTAAAATGTTAGATAAGGAAATTGAAGAGGCTGTCATTTAAATGAGAGAAAATATGGTTTTATTTTATTGTTTAATTATGTATTAGTAATTAATATTTAGATTTGTATAATTTAAAATTATATTTTAATAATAAAAGAGTTTGTATTATTTATATTTATTATTTTAATGATAATAAAATTTGTATAATTTAAAATTATATTTTTATAATAAAGTGAGTTTGTATTATTTATATTTATTATTTTAATGATATTAGATATATAATATTTCAAAAAATTTATAAGTAAATTAAAAGTGAAGTTTGAAAGATTAGTTTAAGTGGTTATGAAGTAGAGATGAGATTTCTTCCTCAAATTTGAGAAGTTCATGGATTCAAGTTTTATAATATTTTTAAGGCTAGATTTTATAAAAATAGTTATATCTAAATTTAGGTTGATATGTATTTCAAGAAAAATTTTAAGATAGGAATATTTTTGTTAATCAATAGTAGTTATGATTTTATTTATGGAAATAAATAAATGTTTAAGATGGATGTATGGTAGCTTTATTTCTTTTATGTTATAAAATGATATAAATTTTTTTATTTACTTTATATTTTTAGTAACTTATGACTCAATCTATTATTTTATCTTAATTTTAAAAAACAAAATTAATAAGTACAATTATGATTTATGTATTGTTTTTTCAATTAAATTTCAAAATAATTTAAAAATTAAATATTGTTTTATATAAACTTGATATTAATAAGTTAATTGATTTTTTTTTAGCAGTTTCTTAAATTGAGGTAGTTTTTATAAAATGCAATGGTTAATAAAACCAACTGAGATCTATTTTTTTCATGATTTTTTTTATTACTGCAAAAGTATAAAAATACATTTTTATACAGTTATGTAAGTTTACAAAAATTTGTTAAAACTTGATATCTCACAATGTCTCCTCATGTTTCCAAATATCCGCCAAAAAAACATATTGTTCGTTTGCTTAGCTTTTATGAGGTAGAGTTTATATCTTAATGGTTATCCTTCCTCGGGTTTCCTAATATACTGAAGAAAAAAAAAACATATTCTTTGTCTCCTTCCTTCCTAATGTTTCCTAATATACAACAAAAAAACATATTGTATGTCTCCAACTTATATCTTACACGTTATCCTTGTACATTTATCAGGTAGAGCTTATATCTTACAAGTTGTATATTTATCAGGTAGAGCTTATATTTTACAAGTTACCTTTGTAGTATTGTACATTTATCAGGTAGAAAGCTTTTATATTGGACAATGTTGTTGAAGGATGGTAATTACAAGAAGTTGTTAGCTTTGTGTGAGTCCTAATCAGTTTATGAATAATAAAAACATAATGAAGTGTTGTTTGCTTCTACCGTGTATTTTCACAGGCTAAACTTTTTCTTTGAAAAACATTGTATCATATCCAAGGCAAAACTTTTTAGGAAAAGGAAAAGCAGAGAGAAGAGATATGCCACTCGGAATTCATAGCTAAACTTTTTAGGAAAACACTATATCATATCAAGGGCAAAACCTTTTATAAAAAGGAAAAGAGATCTGTCACTCAGAATTCACTAGCCAAACTTCTTTGAAAAACAGTGTATCATATCAAAGACAAAACCTTTCAGAAAAAGGAAAAACAAAGAGAAGAGATCTGCCACTCAAAAGAAGTTGTGCTAAGAGATATCCAAAGATAAGCTAGCTAGATAAGATATTTGAAATTGTGACAGTTTAAATAGAGAAACTTATGAAAGATGCATACAAGCTTGGCTTTAACTAGAGTGATTTTCAATAATTCTTAGTTTTGGGTTTAGCTAGGCTTTAGTTTTAGGTGCTTCTGCCATGAAGTCTTTACAAGTGGGGAAAACCTATAATGACCCAATTTAAAAAATTCCCACCAAAGGAAGAATTTGGGGAAAAAATGCCTTGATTAGTCTTCACTCTAGGGGATTCGAATGGCACAAGAGGGTCTTGAATTGGTTAGGAACTGATATGGGGAGTCTTAGGACCACTTAATGGACTCTCTAATAACTTTATGACAGGTTATAGACATCTGCAACTTGATTTGGGGACATTGGTAAAAACATAACATTACTAGTAATTTATGGTACAATTCCCCTAGGGTATGGGCAGAAATGGCTTTCCAACTCTTATGCAACCCTCCCAACTTGTCAAATAGAGTATAGGGACTGTTATTAGACTTCGTTTACTATCATTTGATATGGTTAATAGTTTTTCCAAAGACGTTTAAAGCTTTGAATATTCATATTCGAATGCATAAATTTAGTGGTATTTGCTTAAGAGAAATGACATGTAAATGCTTAACTTTGACTCACAAATGGTGTAAATAATGGTTTTGAATAGAGCACAATGAATATAGACCATTAACAACATGGATAGGAGTGACAAGTGAAGAAGCTAGGAGGTAGGGTAGATGGTTGGTTGAGGTAGGTGCTGCCTTGTGGAGGTCTGTGTGGGAGAAGGGGGAAGGCGGAGCTACGCTGTGGAAGCCAGAGAGGAGTGGGTTGTGGAGTGAGGAGTAATGAGCAGCTAACAAATATGCCCATGTGAAATGATGGATGGCTCTCGCTTTCCATGAGCATTTATATTATGGTCTTAGCATCAAAGGTTTCCATGGTTACACCCGATAGGTGGAAAAACACAAGCCTTCTTTTTCATCATAACCATAGACTGCATGTTCAATTATAACGAAAAATCACGTACTTCACCTTTGACTACAAGCAGCTTTTATCAAAATCAATTATCCTAATTTGTGCAAAGTTAATCTTGAAATAATATTTTACTCCCTAACCTTTATCAATAATGAATTATTTTTATTTATTTAGTAGATAGATCCATAAAAATTTTGCATCTACAATGAACTACAAAAACGAACATTTCATTGTCATTTGGATGAGAGAAAAATAATTTTCATGATTACTTTTGAAATTCCGATAATGTAAAGCCAATTATGTGAAGAATATAATGTTTTAAATTATTGTATCAACCATAAGATTTTATTTACTAAAATTTGTGGTTCAACACTTCAAATTGTCTTTCTTATTGTATATGTCAACATCTCCTTGCTTAGCTTACAACACGGCGTTCTTTTATTGCACCCCTAGGTACAATTGCTAGTATTAATATTATAGAATGTAAAGAGGCGATTATTTTACCTTTATCCATGTCTAATGGAGATCGGATTCATCAAAACCAGTAATGACTTACTTCACAAAGTACTTTGTCGGGTTAAGACTTCCGCCATCACGAACCGTCAGTTCCCTTGAAGAATCGATTTCATCTTAAACCCACCTGGTACTTCATGTAAATTCAGCCAAAGAGAGCCAAAGGTAAATTTCCCAATGCTACATAGATTTTGGATAGGTTTTGTTTTGAAACCCGCATTACCGTGAAAACACCCAAAATTAATGTACCGCCAGTGTTCATGTGATTAAAGAGTGAGATCAATCACCCACTGGAAGGATCAATGGCAGCGTTGGAACTCACCAGCAACCACTATTGTAAAGTACACAAAAAACAACATTTATAATTTTCTACTCCTCCCGCTCAAATAGATGGTCCTCGTAAGAGTTGAGAGTGATCGAAGGAAGAATATCAACCAATCCATAAGGCTTAACCTTCTTTTACACGACAATCCATAAGGCTTAACTTATATACATATTTCATATGAAATCATATGAGTTTAGCTTAAAGTACATGATAATAAAATAAAATTATGTGAACCATAACCTATAGTGTTAATGTTAATACAATTTAGTAGTGTGAATCCTAGGATTAACTTATGTACGTAATTAATGTGAAATCATATGAGTTTAGCTTAAAGTACATGGTAATAAAATTTAAATATGTAAACCATAACTTATAGTCTTAATGTTAATACAATTCAGTATTGTGAATCCTAGCATATAGTTTATGGGTTAAACCTTTATAGAGTAATGATAAGGATTAAGATGGAGATCCTTTGGGTTACAAGTTACCCAAGCACATAGGGTTTTTTTACTATTTTAAGCAAATGACAAGGTGGGAGAAAGGTTAACAATGCAGAGGGAGTACTAACATATAAATAACTATATTAAGGGTTTTAAAGATAAAGAGGTTTCTTAATTTAAGTTGAAAAAAATAGTGAACTAAATTAAGAGATCATAAGATAGACTCATGATAATGGCAAAAAAGTGAAAAACAAATTGTCAAATTTTTTAGGTGTGCTACAAATACATGAAATAGACATAATAAAAACCATAATGATGTTTCGGAAAAATTTATAATTAATAATTATAAAAAAATTATTCCCATACTATTGATATAATGGAAACCTATATATGTTTTTAAATTTGTTCTTTATAAAATATGAGAAAGAAAAAACTAATAATCCATTTAAAGTTGCTTATATTGTTCATAACAAATGGTTTTGTTAGAATCCTACACTATAGAGAGTTTCATTGTTTGATTGTAGTCCACTAGGTCCACTTATTATTTTGGCCTCTCTCACATTTCATATAGATAAAGGGAGGAGATATTCCTTTGTATCATTCATTCTTGTTCACTCATGTATTCACATACATGTGTTCAAGATGTGATAGCTAAAGTGAACTAGACTCTTTGTCTTCTTCTTCAATGTGTTTTCTCTTTATCTTAAGCACCATTTCCCTATTGTACTAAACAATACACTCTTAAGAACATATCAACAAGCTATGGTGAAACACACTTGTTGGAAATTCTTCTTGAATATCACCAAAAACAAAGTTATCACTTAAGACAAAATTTCAAGTACCCAGAGTCACAACAATCAAAGCAATGAATCTGAGGGTTAGGGATATTAAATCTAGGGGAATTAAAGTCTATAATTTCACTCTCATGGATGAATAAGATAGGTATTGGATTGGTGATCTATTAATTAAAGAGGTATAATTCCCTTCTCGATCAGATCATGAGCTCCCACCCAAAGTGCAAATCTAGTTGGAAGCTTCAACTTCGGGGTAAATAATTGAGAAGCTCTATTCTTGGACGGTTTCATAGGAGCCTACCATAGGCTACAAGGCAATGGATCCTTGTCTCCTGTGGAATTTCCAAGAAAAAAGTTGCTCCTTGTCTCCTATGGGCTTGCGATCTAGAGGTAATCATTTCCCTATCGCAAGTTCCTTAACTATAGAGATATAGTGGGATATGTTGTTGAATAATGATGTACACCCTTCATAATTCCATAATATCTCATGCCACTTAAATCTAATTTTTTGATGAGATGAATTGTTGATCCAATGCAAGACACCTAACCCCCATACATTATTGACACACCTAACCCATACACATAAATGATCCACCTAACCCACACACGTAAAGATTCATTGATGAGAATCATGGACTTAACCATTATTAGGGAGGAAACCCTTGTTTTATGCTCTAAAGGACTCTTTGAGGGATTGAGGATAATGAATGACACCATAAACCACCACACTCAACCTCCCTTATGTATCTTTGGTGTCAAAGTGGGGACACAAATTACACAATTAAAATATATTTTCAGCATAGGGCTTGACAACCTTAACCATGATGAAGGGAGGAAACCTAAACCTAATACTATCATTTATAAAAATAACCACAAGGCATCATGAGATAGTCCTTACCTAGCATAAGCACCTACCATGTCATTTCAAACAATGACATCTTGTTGAGGCTTATAAAAAGTGATTGGCTAGTTATTAGTTATTATGGATATAATTTATATTTAAAGGTTTTACACATCAAAGGAAGGATATTTTGTATTTGTACCAACAATTATTATAAGATTCCATAAAATGGTAGGTTTTTTAACACACTCATGCCCACATGTTACATAAAAGAGAGAGGATAAAACCAAGAAAGTAAGCATAATCACCTTGAAGCGGATCAACTATTATGTTAGTTGGTGAGCCATTGCATATATGGACATATAGTTTAGCATAAGGATTGGGGTATATTAGAACTAATATATTACCACAAACTAGTGCTCATGACCAAGAAGGAATGACATCGATATATGAGGTAATATAGGGCCTTCTACACGGCTCATTAGCCATGGAGAGGAATATTTTAGGGCCTACAACCTTACTTTATGTTCCCAAAACATGAGAAAGAACTTGAGGACAATACACATAAGAAAAATCATATTAATTCCCACTATATGAAAAATGTAGGCCAAAGGATCACTTTACAATGATTATGCGGTGGTATTGGACCTTATACATGGTCTATGAGACATAAATATATTGCAGGCATGAGATGTTGGTCTTCTTCATCAAACCATATCTATGTCTTTGAGTCCCATTACTTAATATCAAAACCTTCTAATGGTGTCCATATTTCAAATGGAATACGTAAGACGTCCTAGACCAATGTTATGCGATTGATTGAGGCATCATTCTTTGCCTTAGTCCCTAAATTATTACTTTAGAGCCTGAGGCTTTTGTTTCCTCTATTGACCATGTCTAATTCCCTAAACCCATAGATGTTTCTCAAATACTCCCAATGGCACCCGTGTCCCTTCTTAGTTAGAGGTTCAATGTTGTTATTAGATGCCCCTTTCATGGATCCTAAGTCCTGATTTTTATTCTCTAAACATGTCCAAGTACTTGTGACCCATACTTGGTTTTCAAAACCTCATAATGGTGTCCATATTCCCAATAAAAATCCTAATATTTTTTCATCCCAATGTTATGTGATAGTAAAAAACATGATTCATGTTTGTCAATCAATTAAAGATTCCTTCAAGGGAAAAGGATAATGTTTCCTCCTTAAAAACCATCAAGGACTCATGACCCATTTAAATAGCACCAAAATCCTCTTAATAAACTCCATAACATGAATTGGACACCAAATATCCTCCAAAAAATTAATCTATGGTGATTGGATTTGTTTAAATCCCTCAAGCTTTAGATAACTCCTTTAGTTCCTAATCCATATAGGCCAGAAGACCCATCCACTATGTTAAATACTTCCTGATGGAACCCATATACCTTGCAAGAAAGTTGAAGATATTTTTTGATATGTATTGAGGCCTCAATCATGGCATATTAATTCCACCCATATCCACAATCAAAGAATAATTATCGCCTACAATTCTCTTTTGTGGAGGCATGATATGTCATCCAAGGCCTTCAAGCCTTACGATTTTTTTTCCTATCTATTTCCAAGATGTTGAGAGTTATACTTATTTCTCAAAAAACATTAATGGCTCTCATATTTCCACTAAGAGGCATACTTAGTTATCAAAATATCTTAATGTCTCTCTTTTTTCCACTTAGAGTATCTAGATCCCCTAGAAAGGTCATGTGTGGTAATTTGAACCAATATTAATGGCTCTTGATCCCTATAGTATTTCTTTATAATCTAAGGCATTGAATCCTTCCCCAACCATGTATATGTCCTTGAGATAAATAAATGGATATCAAAACTCCTAATGGATTTTATATACACACTTGGAATCCAAAAATACCCTAAAAAGGTCCTATGTGGTGGTTTTCAACCTCCTTCCAAGCCCTTTATCCTAGGTGTGTATGATTAGGTCCTAGTATGTCCTCGGTTTCCTATGTTTACTTTATCTATATCCAAGAGAAATATATGGGGATTAAAACCTCCTAAAGGAGATTTTATCCCCATATAAAGGATATGTATCCCTATTAGAGGAGAAGTATTGTGTTTTGAGGCCTTGATCATGATCATCAAGCTCTAGAACCTTCCCTTAGGAGCTAAGGCCCAAGTTTCATCCTTGACAATTTCTATATCTTGAGATACAAGTTTGGTTCTCCAAACCTGCAAAAAATGTATATATCCACACCTATAAGATAAATATTCCCCATATATGTATGTGTAGTGGTTTAAGGTCTCATTCATAACCCTTAATTCCTAAAACTTATCTTTAGGGACTAAGGACCCGTATTAGGTTCTTCCCCAACCATATACAGGACCTTAAGACCCATCCTTGGTATTCAAAACATCCTAAATGTTTTTAATATGCTCATATGGACGCCATATATCCCATGAAGATATCATATGTGGCAGTTTAAGGTGACATTATTAGCCTCTTATCCTAATTTTTTTTAGGAACTAAAGCTTGAGTCATCTCCTTAGCTTGATTTCATCCATTGGGAGAATATTATGGATGTGTCGTGATTTGAGATGTCATTATTTTTCCTCCATGAATATAATCTTTGTTTATAGATGTATGGAATTTGATTTCCAAAGGTTATATGGGACCAAATATATGTTCTCTGTGAATGGTAAACTTTGAATCTGTTATCCATAGTTTTGTTAATTGTCCCTTTCCTATAGTTGTTTGGGATGATTCATCCTCTCTACTACAACTCTCCCACAAGTGGGAACATGATTATTTTCAAGAATATTTGCAAGATTGGGTCATTAATTGTACTTCCCATAGAGATATTAGGCCCTTTTGTATGTTGGGGCATTTGGAGAACTAGGAACCTGGATATTTTTGAAGGTACAGAGGAAACTGTTTGGGTTACCTATCTTAAATTTTGAAACATTATAAAGAATTTCATAGAACACAACTTGTGAAGAAGCATATGATTGGTAGGGAACCTGAGTTTCCCACATAAGGTATTATGGAATTATTTGATGGATCATCTTGCTCAAACAAGGGTGGTTGTTGCATGGTAATCAAAATATATGAAAATCACTAATTTATTCTCTGAATGGGTTGTGGATCATTCTCGAATATGCAGGCTAAATTACTAGCTTTATGGGCTCTCCTATTGTTTTCTCATGAAAAAGACTAGATGTTGCACATTTATGGGGATTCCAAATTTTTGGTGGGATGGGAAAACAATAGGTATGTCCTTAAGGTGGCCGACCTAATCCATTGGACTAACAAAATTAAGGATTTGAAGGATGTTTTCACAACTATCTCCTTCTCCCACATTTATAGAATCCATAATAAACTAGAAGATCAAATTTCTAAAGGACTAGTGGATAAGAAAATATTTCTCCATGTACAATGAAATATACTAGGAATTGTTTCTTTAGATCCAATGATATGGATTTCATCCCAAGAATTCCATTTTGAAGGCTCTAGACACCTTCATAATTCTCAAACCACTTAATGGCACCAACATCTTCAATAATAGGCCTACGATACCCTCAATAGGACATGTGTTGTTTATGTATTAAACCTACTTACTTATATGTGTCTAGAATATTCCTTTAGAGCCTAAGGTTTAGGTCTAATCCATTAACCATGTCCAAGGCCCTAAGGCCACAAGATCCAAACACATAGCACTATAGATACCACTCCAAAATTTTGCATGGTGCTTTGAGGCAATGTTCATGGCTTTGAATGCCATGACAATTTATTTAGGTCTAAAGGCATGGTATTCTTTCATGGAACATCATTCCCAAGGCCCTAAGACACCTAAATACTACTCAAAACAACTTGTTGTCATCGACACCCTGAATCATAGGCTAGTAATACATTTAAGTGGCCATGTGTAGTTGGTTCAGCCCACCTCCATATACTTAGATGGCTAGAAGATTCCTTTAGGGATTGGGGATCAAGTTTCCTCTGTTGAACATTTCCAAGGACCTAAGGAAAAAAACCTAGATACACAATACCATGGATACCCATATAAAGTTATGCATCATTCCTTGACACATTGTTAATGGCTCCAAATTCCTTAAGAATTAATTTAGGGCCAAACACATAGTCTTCTTCCCCAGAATATCATTCACAAGGTATTGAAACAAGTAGATACTACTCATAGTCATCTAATTGCACTAACATCCTCAATCATAATCCAATTCTATAAGCTTCCTTTAGGGCCCTTTGTTTAGGTATATTTTATTAACCATGTCGAAGGCCCCAAGAAAGCAATACCTAGATACATAGTGCCAAGGATACCTTTGCAAATTCATGTGTGGTTGTTTGAGGCATTTTTCATGGCTCTGAAATCCTCAGTGATTTCTTTATGGCCAAAAGCATGATATTCCTCCCTAGAACTTCATTCCCAACACCTTGAGACATGTACATACTCCTCAAAACACCCTAATTTCACTAGAATCCTCAATCATAGGCCAATGACCCTAAAACAATCCATGTGTTGTTGGTGGATACAACATTCTTATCCCTAGATGGATAAAATATTCCTTTAGGGATTTAGATTCATGCCTCCTCCCATGACCATGTCCAATCCCCCAAGTCCTCAAGACTTGGATACATAGTGCCATGGATACCCTTGAAAAGTCACACATGGTGATTTAAGGAATTGTTCATGGTTTTGGATACCTCAATGGTTTTCTTAAGGACAAAGGCATGATATTTCCCTTATAATGTCATTCCCAAGGAATCCAGACATATACATATTTTTCAATACCACATAATGTAATTTTCATTCCCAATGCATCTAGACACAAACATATTTTTCAATCCCACATAATGGAATTGTCATCCTTAATAATATGGCAATGAGGCCATGTGTGGTTGGTCTCATGAGACCATGTGTCGTTAGTGAAGGAAACCTTCTTATCCTTTGATATTGGATAAAATATTTATTAAGGACCAAGTTTCATGTTTCTTCCACTAACCATGTTAAATACCTCAAGTCCCCAAGACCTAGATACAAAGCTCAATGGATACCCTTGCAAAGTCATGCATGTTTCTTTGTGACATCATCCATGGATCTAGATTCCTCAATGATTTATTTAGGGCCAAATGCATGGTATTGTTCTCTAGGTCATCATTCTTGAGGTCCTAATACACCTACATACTTATCAAAACAACATAATTGTGTTAATATCCTCAATCATATGAAAATGACACCTTCAAGAGGCCATGTTTGGTTTGTTGAGGTGATATTTCTATCCTTGGATGGTTTGTTTAGGTAGTGTCCATGGATCTAGATATTTCAATGATTTATTTTAGGCTAAAAACATGGTATTCTTCCATGGAACATAATTCCCAATGGACTAAGACATGTGCATACTACTTAACACCACACAATGGTAACAACATCCTCAATCATAGGACAATTATACAAATTAGGAGGTTGTGTGTGGTTTGTGGAGGAAAACTTATTACCCCTAGATGGATACAAGAGGAAAAGGTTAATTTATCTTCTACTAACAATGTTGAAGGCTCCAAGGCCACAATACTGAGATACATAGTATAATGGACACCCCTACAAAGTCATGCATTATGATTTGACTAATTATATTTCATGGATAACCATGTCCATGTCCAAGGCCCTAGTACCCATACCTAGTTCTAAAAGACTCCTAACGGAACACATATCTCAATTTGAGGGAAAACATACCATTCAAAGGTATTATACATTCAAACATTATTATTGGCCTTGCTTTCCTAGAGCTCCCTTTAGGGATATGGCTTGGGTTTCATCCTTTGACAATGTTGAGGCCCTTAAAATCGCATCTAATGCTCAAAAACTCCTAAAAGTGATGACATCCTCTCCTTGAGGCCAAGAATATCCAAGGCTAGTGATGTGTGTTTCTTTAAAATATTGTTCATGGATTTAGATACCTCAAAGATTCCTTTAGGGAATAAATCATGTGATTCCTTGCATAATTATGTATAGATCCTTAATACCCTTGACTACTATTCAAAACCAGCTAATGACATAGACATCCCTACTCAACACTAAATATACTCTAAAAAATCCATGTGTGTTTGTTCAAGTTGTTGTTCTTGGCCATGGATTCTTAAAACAAAAAATCCAGGGATTAAGGCCCAAGTTTTCTACCTCAACCATGTCTAGATCACCCAAGACCCATACCAGGTTCTCAAATAATTATAATCAAACTAATATCCCCACTTAGATAAATAATATTCTCTTGGGAGGTCATGTGTGGTGGTTGTAGGCATTGTTCTTAACCAAAGATGCCTAAAATTTCCTTTAGGACCTAAGTCCCACTCTTTTCTCCAAAACCATGTCCAAGGTGTTAACACCTATAATTAGTCTTAAAATTCTCTCTGTACCACAAAAAAACCCACTCAGAGGCCAAAGATACCCTAGAAATTTATATTGTAGTTGTTCAACATGTCATTCTTGGCTATAGATACCAAGAAGCTTCATTTAGGTCCTAAGGCCTAGTTTACAGGCCTTAACCATGTCTAGGTCCACACAACCCATACCTAATGCTCAAAAACTTCTTGAAAATGATCTATTACAACTATAAGGAAAAATATCCCGTCAAGAGGTTATATTTCGTGGTTGGAGACATTATTTTATACCTTTAGGCATAAAATTTTCGTATAAATCCCAATGCACGAGCTTCCTACGCCAACCATGGTTAATACCTAAACACCTAACCTAGTGCTCAAAAACTTCTAGTGGTGCCCATATCTCCACTTCATGGCCATAGATACCCTCAGTAGATCATGTGTGATGTTTCAATGTGATTTTGTTGGACCAACCAACCCATATCCCAACTTTGAGGAAAACAATACTCTAAGAAGATCGAATGTGATGGTTCAAGGTGTTGTTCTTGAAATACGCTACCTAAAAGATTGTTTTGTATACTAAGTCTTTTGTTATTCTCTTATACATGTCTATGGTCCCACTACCCATCCTTGGTCCTAAAAACCTTCTAATGGTTCCATTGTAACATACCTCAAAATTCAAACATAAAAAAATTCTATAACCATATATCTTCAGACAAATTAAATAAATACCTATCTGTTATGAGGTATTACAAACAAAAAATAGAGTTTGAAGCATAGCACTGGTCATATGAAATGGTCATCATCTCCTTAACAAAACCTAGAAACCTTGTTTCCAAATAGAATATATTTCCAAATAAAAACTCAAAAAGCTAAGCTCATGTTCTTCTGCAAGAACCATTCCACAGTTTCGATTCTGCATTCCGTATTATTCTTCCCGTTGAAAAAATCCAAAAATAGGAAACCCGAGGTGCGACAGAGTCCTTCAAACCTCTTTCTTTCTTCCACCTACTGTATTCTGTCTTCCATTGCGAAATTCGGAAATCGAAACTCAACAAAATGACCACCTTGTCTTTTGTCTTTTTTCCTTCCTACTTCTTCCTTTTCGCCTTCCACTAGGGACCTCGGAAGTCGAAAACTTCATAAAACGATCACTTGGTCTTTCTACTTTCTGCCTTCCTACTTCTGCCTTTCCGCCTTCTGCTTTCCTCCTTCCACTGCAGACCTCGAAAGTTGGAAACTTCATAAAACGATCACTTGGTCTTTTGTCTTTCTACATTCCGAATTTCTCCTTTCCGCCTTCCTCTTTCCACCTTCTATTGTAGACCTCAAAAGAAAGAAAACTTCATAAAATGATTACTTGGTCTTTTGGATTTTCGCCTTCCTCCTTCTGCCTTTTCGTCTTCCGCTGCGGACCTCGGAAGTGAGAAACTTCATGAAACGATTGCTTGGTCTTTCGGATTTCCACCTTTCAACTTCCTCATTTCTGCCTTCTACTACGAACCTTGTAAGTCAAAAAATTCATAAAACGATAATTTGGTATTTCGTCTTTCTACCTTCTGACTTCCGCCTTTCCACCTTCCGCTGCGGATCTCATAAATTGGAAAAACTACTTTTTTCCTTAACCCTTTTCCAATTTTCCTCCTCCTTCCTTCCGCCTTCCGCAGGAAGACTCTTGGGTGTGGTAAACACCAAATTATGTTAACTTGGCTTTTATACCTTTCACATCCTTGATTTCTTGTGGCTTAAGTCCCGATCATTGATCTGATTCCTTATGGATTACACAATGAAACCTTCGTACCAATATCGGTCATTGATCTTCTTTGCAGATAAAATATCAACCGTCGATTTATTTGATGTGGAAATCATACTTCAAAAACTTCAAGCTCCGTTAACTTAATTCTTGACTTTCTACTTCTGCATTCTGCATTCTGCATCTTCCTTCCGTACCGTTGATCCTTTCAGCTTAAGCCCTGACCGTCGATTTGATTTGATGCGGAAATAGGAATTGAGTAACTTCTGTGAGATGTCAATCTAGATGCAGATTAGATATGGACCATTGTTCTTATAATATTTGTGGATCAAAGTTTAACTTTGCAGATTCAACGGTTTTTTTGTTGATGTGGGGGTTTAATTCACTGTAAGTTAATTGGATCTGGAAACTATCGTAGTGCTTGCATTCATGCCTTGATTTTACCATATGAACATGATTCGATAGTATTAAACTAACTGCGCTAAGTTGATTAAGAGATTTGTACAATTTAATTACGGTTTTTCTCTATGTAAAACAATTTCAACTGCCATATTGAATAACTCATATCTAAACTGTAAACAAGCATTAAAGTTTCATTCGACAACCTGAAATTGTAATGCAGAATTAAGGTAGAATTATAGAATCAATACAGATAGGAAATACACCATAGGAACATCTGATATCGTGTAAAAACAGAGAATTTAATCCATTAGATGCGGATTCATAAATTCTAAATCATTCAAGCGTAACAACAGCGAGCTAACTGAGAACAGAACTAGATTCTACTTCAATATTTATTAGATCTAGGATATACAAAACATGGGTAATGGTATTCTAGAAATTCATTTCCTAGAAATATACCTGCAATTTAACATTTCACTTATACATCCTACTGCATCTAAAATTATTCATAAGAAACAAAGTAGGAACCTGGAACCAACGCTGGGAAAACAAAAGTGGAGAAGTTATTCCTCCCAACCAACTCCTAGAGAAACCAAATTACTTGCTCTAGATCTCCCAAGCCTATTCCCTGAACCACAAGAGAAAAATATCTCAATGCGCCATCTCTTGCATTATAAAGATGTTAATCCTCATCCAATGCTAGCCTCATGCTTCTCACAGACAAACTATTAAATAGTATTTTTCCTAAGACTTGGTCATTTATGATCCTCCTTCTCTTTAGAAACTCAACTAGGAGTGCAAACCTAATTTTTGGGGATGATGCCTCCTGCATCTTGAGTTCTCACTCAGTGGTCTTTGCCACTTGTAATTTTCCTCTTGTGGGTCAGGAAACACTCTTTCAACAACTATATCCACTTTTGTTCCCCTTCAACATATTTTATTAAATACAAAATGTTTTATTACAAAATGTTTTATTCTTGACCTTCCTCTCAAAGAATAATAAAATAATAATTAAAGTATTTTCCAGCATAACTAAAAATTATTAATTCAGGGGGTATTACATATACCTCACCTTAAAAGATAACACAGTCCTCAGTGTTATAACTTTTGTTTTTATTCATCCATGTCAACCTCTAGAAATAAGTCTAGATATCCCTCCTGCATATTACTTTCTAGCTCCCAAGTAGCTTCTTCTGGACTAAGGTGCTTCCATTGCACCTTTACCGTACGATGGTACGGTTCTGGAGTAAAATTTCTCTCATGTCGGGAATGCGCTCCAGACCCACTTGGAACTCTCCATCTGGTTCCACCTGGATTGCATTCAATTCAATCACATGAGAAACATCATGAACATATCTTTTCAATATAGAAACATGAAACACATTATGTACTCTAATACTGGGTGGTAGGGCTAACTGGTATGCAACCAGCCCTACTTTAGATAGAATTTCGAATGGCCCGCAATACCTCGGTGCCAATTTATTATACTTTCCCAATATTAAGGTACTTTTCTTGGGATTTACCTTTATGTATACATGATCACCCACCTGGAACTCTCTAGGATTTCTTTTTAAGTCACCATAATTTTATGTTTGTCCTGGGCCTCCTTCAAGTTTTGTTGTACCTGTTTCACGGTTAGTTCTATATATTCTAATAAATTCGGTCCCATCATTAATCTTTCAACAAGGCTTCTCCATGAGATTGGAGTATTACACTTACACCCGTATAAAATTTCAAATGGACTCATACCTGCAAAAACTTGGAAATTATTATTATAATCAAATTCAACCAAATGTAGGTAGTCTTCCCACTTACCTGGTTTGTCCATAAATACATTCTTAGCATGTTCTCTAGAAACTGGTTTACTCTTTCAGTCTTCCCATTCATTTGTTGTTGATATGCAGTATTTAAATTTAACTGGGTACCCAAGCCTTTAAACAAGGCTTTACAAAAGTTACCTGCTTCATGTCTCTATATGATACTATTACCTTCGGTACGCCATGTAACCTAAATATTTATTTCTTGAAGATGTCTGCAATATTAACAGCTTTTTAGGTAGATTTGACATGTATAAAATGAGATGCTTTGCTTAATTTGTCAACCACAACCATGATGGAATCATGTTATCTAAAATTCGTGGGCAATCCGGTGATGAAATCCATACTGATGGTCTCCCACTTCCATTATGGAATGCGTAGTGGCTACAACAATCATGTGATATGTTGATGCAGTGCTTTGACTTGCTAACATTCTAGGCAACGAGCTAAGTATTCAGCCACTTCCGTTTTCATTTTTAGCCAAAACAAGTCCTTTCGTATCATAATAATCATTTTCTGATACCCAGGATGCCCTGAGTATGTTCTTTAATGTATTTCATCCATGGCTATCCATTTAATTTCTCTTATGTTAGGTATATACATCCTATTTTTATACAACAATAGTCCTTGTTGGTTTGGGCTAAAGTCTCTTTTTACTTGTTCTTGTTCATTTTTAACAGTCTTTTATTTTAACCTCTAATATTCCCCATCATATTTCTAGTACTTAAAATATGACCTCCTTGATCATATTCGTAGTTGCTACTTGCACACAATAAATTCACATGAAGACTTACAGCGTCTTCTACTTTATTTTATTTTCCCTTTATATGTTTTATTTCGAAGTCATGCTCGCTTAGAAAGGAAAACCATCTGGCTTGTCTTGCATTTAAATTATGTTGATCAAATAGATATTTAAGGATTATGTTGTTTGACATAAGTAAAACTTTTTCCCAATTAAGTAATGCCGCCAAATTTTTAAGGCGTGAGTTATAGTAGCAAGTTCTAGATCATGTGTCGCATAATTGTTCTCATGATCTTTTAGTTTTATGGATTCATAAGCTACAACATAATTGTCTTGTAGTAAAACTCCACCTAACCCTTCATTGAAAGCATCGATACATACGACGAAATCCTTGAATGGATCAACAATTTTTAAGATCGTGGCAGTGGTTAATAGATTTTTTTATTTGTTAAAACTTTCCTTGCACTTTTTAGTCCACTCAAACTTTTTTCCTTTCTTTTGTAAATAAGTTATGGGGTAGGCAATCTTAGAAAATCCTTCTATAAACTTCTTGTAGTATACAGTGATTCCCATAAATGATATGATGTCATGATGGCTTTTACCATATCTGGTTCGACTAAGATTCCATCCTTGGACACTACGTGTCTAAGGTACTGAATCTTGCCTTTGAAAAAGTCACACTTACTAAACTTTCCATAAAGTTGTTGTTCTCTCAACACTTTCAAAACTATTTTAAGATGTTCTTCGTGTTCTTGTTCATTCTTCGAGTCGATTAATATGTCGCAAATGAAGACAACCATAAATTTATCTAGATAGTTACTTGATATGTTGTTCATTAAACACATGAATGCAGCAAGTGGGTTTGTCAAACCAAAGGGAATTATGACAAACTCATAGTGACCGTAACAAGTCCTAAATGTTGTTTTAAAAATATCTTCATCTTTTATTCACACTTGATGATAACCCGACCTTAAATCTATCCTTGAGAAGATAGTTTCTCCATGAAATTCATCGAACAGATCATCTATCTATGGAAGTGGGTATCGGTTTTTAATAGTCATTTTATTTATTTTCCTGTAATCTATACATAATCTTAGTGTACCTTCTTTCTTTTTCACAAACAAGAACGGTGCTTCCCAGGGAGACACACTTGCTCGAATATACTTTTTATCGATTCGTTCTTGTAATTGTGATTTTAGTTCTATGAGTTTGATTGTGTTCATTCGATATGGATATTTCGATGCTGGTACCGCTCTAGGTATCAAATCAATTGTCAAGTCTATATCTCTTTTTGGAGGAAGTCCAAGAACTTCTTCTAGAAAGATAGCTTCAAATTCCTTTAAAATAGGTATGTCTTCTAGTTTGGGTTTCATATCTTTTTCCTTATCATTCATTATATATATTGCAAATGCCTTACATACTTTTCTTACTGATATATTCATTTGCAAAGCAGAGATTTCTCTGATGGTTACCTTCCTAGGAATTCCTTTCACTTTTATATTATTTCCATTATTATCAACACATGTAAATGTTTTATCAAAACAGTTTAGAAAAACTTTATGTTCTTCAAGCCAATCCATTCCTATAAACAGGTCCTAAGATCCTAAAGGAAATATATTAACATTCCCATGTGTAAGGAAATCATTCAACAGTATCTTACAATTTCTAATAATACTAGTAACTTTTCTTTTAGTACCTGTGGCCAACTGTACTAGCCACGACTTATCAAACTTTTCAGGTACCAAATTGCATAAATCAACTACTCTAGGTGAAATATAACTCACACTTGCACCTGGATCAATTAAGATAGAGATATGTTGATTGTCTATCATACCTTCAATTTCTACCATGGAAGTCTAGCGGTCTGCTTGTCGATTTTCCAGTGCAGCGCAGATTCTTGGCATGCTTCTGGTCTTATCCCCAACTGTAATTGCTTCTTGGATAGAACGGACATTAAACTTATGCTTCCTTGCTGGGTAACCTTTAAAGTAGTGTTGCTCTCCACACTCCCAAAATTTTAAGGGTTATTTCTATGTTGTGTTTTTATTCGAAACAGTAGAGGGTACCGCAGAATCTTGAGGTTTAAAACCTTTGTAATTATTACCCTGATACCCTCTATGATTATTTCCCATGTTTTTATGGAACTTATTTTGTTTTCTTTTAGATTCAAAATTATTTGGCCTTTGATTTTTCCAAGCTGGTATACTTTCTCTTTTATTCTTTTTTTCGTCATAACAGAAGTTGGTCTTCCTCATCGCTTTCCTCTAATGTCTTTGGATTGTCATATTCAATCTGCTCTTTAAACATGAGGGGCAGGCGACTAAGGAACCTATGTATATTAGGCTTCACATCAATTATGTAGGGGACATAGCAAAGTAAGATTAACAACTTATTACAGAGTTCTTTCATTGTCATGGCCCCTAACCTTAGTTCATAAAACTCCTTGGAGTTTTCTTCATAATGCTGTTAAGATAAATATTTTCTTTTAAAAAGTTTCTTAAAATTTTTCTAGGTTACATACATTTCCTTTATACCCTTAACTTTCTTTATGTATTGCCACCAAATATCTGCCTTTCCGGTCAGATTATAAATGGCCATTTTTTCTTTCAACTCATCTGAGTAATTATATATCTGGAAGTACTTTTTCATACCAGACATCCAGGCCTCTACCTCCTTGCCCTTCTCAATTTCCCCATTAAACATGGTTGGTTTAATTTTTTTGAACTCCCTAGAGATTTCCTCATAGGGTCTATACTTTTTCTTCATTCTATTTTCATCACTACTTTCGCTTGACTCTTGAGTTTTTCTGTGGTGTTTATTCAACTCTTCACTTGAAGTGTCAAAGTTATCACTAGAAAATTCCAGCTTCCTATCTTTATGTTTATTGTATGGGGCAATTTTAGGCAGTTCCTGATAGAAATCATTAATTTTATCTTTTTCTTCATTATGGATTTTTGCTAATAAGATAGCATTCAATTATTCTTGAACCTTCATAATTCGCTCATTATCTTCCTTAACCTTTCTTAATTCAGAACTTAATTCATTCATAATCCTTTTTAATTCAGATTTATTGTCCTAGCTTTCATTTATATCTATCTATACCTCTCCATCCCTTAGATTACCCTCTTTGTTTAAAGGTTGTTCCGGGTGACGTTCCTCTTCTGCAGGCATTCCCGCATCTGTCATATTTCCTGCAAAATATATTTCTACTTCTCTTTTCTGTGTAAGAGAATTTTCAAGACAAAATAAACATGAGTTAGTTTGTTGTTTTCTATAGCAGTTTTGTGTTGAGCCTATTTAGGCTTAGTGTTGAAACCGTGCTCTAATACCATATGTAACATACCTCAAAATTCAAACATTAAAAAAATTCTATAACAATATATCTTCAGACAAATTAAATAAATACCTATCTGTTATGAGGTATTACAACCAAAAAATAGAGTTTGAAGCATAATGCTCATCATATGAAATGATCATCATCTCCTTAACAAAACTTAGAAACCCTTTTTCCAAATAGAATAGATTTCCAAACAAAAACTCTGAAAGCTAAGTTATTGTTCTTCTGCAAGAACCATTCCATAGTTCCAATTCCATGTTCCGCATTTTGCATTATTATCCCCCCTACAAAAAACTGGAAATTGGAAACTCGAGGTGTGATGGAGTCCTTCGAACCTCTTTCCTCCTTCCGTCTTTCGCCTTCCGCCTTCCTACTTCTGCCTTTCTTCCTTTCGCTTTCCACCTTTCCCTGGGGACCTCGGAAGTCGAAAACTTCATAAAACGATCACTTGGTATTTCAGCTTTTCGCCTTCCGCTACAGACCTCGGAAGTCAAAAACTTCATAAAAAGATCACTTGGTATTTTGGCTTTCCGCCTTGCAACTTCTTCCTTTCCGCCTTCCGCTACGAACCTCGGAAGTCACAAACTTCATAAAACGATCACTTGATCTTTCAACTTTCTTCCTTCTGAATTTCTCCTTTCCGCCTTCCGTTGCGGACCTCAGAAGTTGAAAAGTTCATAAAATGATCACTTGGTCTTCTGTATTTCCCCCTTTCGACTTCCTCCTTTCCGCCTTCCACTACAAACCTCAGAAGTCGAAAACTTCATAAAATGATCATTTGGTATTTTGCCTTTCTCCCTTCTAACTTCTGCCTTTTTGCCTTCCATTGTGGATCTCGAAAATCGAAAAAACAACTTTTTTCCTTAACCCTTTTCCCTTTTCCACCTTCTGCAAGCAGACTCTTGGGTGCGGAAAACACCAAATTATGTTAACTTGGCTTGTATACCTTTTGTTTCGTTGATTTCTTGTGGTTTAAGTCCCGACAGTTGATCTGATTCCTTGTAAATTTCACAATGAAACTTTCGTAACCAATATCGGTCGTTGATCCTCTTTGCGGATAAAATATTGATCATCGATTTATTTGATGCGGAAATAAGACTTCAGAAACTTCAATCTCCATTAACTTAATTCTTGACTTTCTACTTCCGCACCGTTGATCCTTGTGGCTTAAATCTTGGTCGTGGATCTGATTTGATGCAGAAATCATACTTCGGTAACTTTTGTGAGTCATCGATCTAGATGAGGATTAGATATGGACCGTTGATCTTCTAATATTTGTGGATCAACGTTTAACTTTGCGGACTCAACGAGTTTTGGGTTGATTTGGGGGTTTAATTCACGGTAAGTTAATTGGATCTGGAAATTATCTTAGTGCTTGCAGTCATTCCTTGATTTCACCATCTGAATGGGAGTTGATAGCATTAAAACAACTGCGCTAATTTTCTTAATAGATTTGTACAGTTTAATTACGGTTTTTCTCTATGTAAAACAGTTTTAACCGCCATATTGAATAACTGAGATCTAAACTATAAGCACACATTAAAGTTTCATTCAAAAACCTAAAATCGTAATGCAGAATTAAGGTATAATTACATAATCAATACAGATAGGAAATACACGGTAGGAACATCTGATACCGTGTAAAAATAGAGGATTCAATCCATTAGATGTGGATTCATAAATTCTAAATCATTTAAGCGTAAGAGTAGCGAACTAATTGAGAACATAACTAGATTCTACTTCGATATCTATTAGATCTAGGATATAGAAAACATGGGAAACAAGCCTCCTACTTCTCATGTACATACTATTTAATAGTATTTTTTCTAGGACTTGGTCATTTATGAGCCTCCTGCTCTTTAGCAACTCAACTAGGAGTGCAGACTTGATTTTTGGGGATGATGCCTCCTGCATCTTGAGTTCTCACTCAATGGCCTTTTCCACTTGTCATTTTCTTCTTGTGGGTTAGCAAACACTCTTTCAACAGCTATATCCACTTTTGTTCCCCTTCAACATATTTTATTAAATATGGAATGTTTTATTACAAAATTTTTTATTCTTGACCTTCATGTGAAAGAATAATAAAATAGTAATCAAACTATTTTCAACCAGAATTAATAATTATTTATTCAGGGGGTATTACATCGATATTACAACTTAGAGGCAAAATATCCTACATAGAGGTCATGTGTGGTAGGTTAAGGGTTTATTCATAGCCCTATAGTTTCAAAGGATACATTTTAGGAATAAGTTATTGTTTCACCACTCTATCTTGGTTTAGGCCTCAATACCTACACATATTTCTCAAATTACCATATGGGTTCCAATATGCTCTATTGAAGGTGAAGGATCCTCTTGAGAGACCATTTGTGTTTATTCAAGGCATTGTTATTAGCATTGGAAGCACAAAAAATCCCTTTAGGGTATAAGGCCTATGTTTCCTCCATCCACCATGGTTAAGGCCCTCTTAACACTACCTTGTGCTAAAAAATTCATAATGGTGTCCACATCACCATTTTGAGGTCAAATATCCCCTTAAGAGGTCATGTGCTTTAGCTCAAGGAATGATTCTTGGGACTATGATCCATTAAAATGTATTTAATGGATTAGGATTAGGTATTGTCTAGCAACCATCCAAGGCCCCATGATACATACTTTTGCCAAGTATATGCTCGATATCTTGATGGGTGGTTGATCAAGACATTATTCTTTAACCTAAATGGATATAACTTTACTTTACAAAATAAGACCTAGATTTCCTTCATCAATCATGTTGAAGGCATATAGACTCACACGTAGTACCCAAATTGTTCAAATGGCACGTGTATGGATCCCACTTGAAGGAAAGGATAACCTTGAGAGGTCTTAGGTGGTGGTTTGAGGTATTATTGATGGCCATGAGTACCTTTAATATTTTTTTGGAGTCATATCCCAACAATTCCTTCCCAAACCATGTCAAATTCCCTGAAATCCATACCTACTACTCAAAATATTCCAATTGATCCCTTAGCCCCACTCAAAAGAAAATGATACCCTTGAGTTGTTGCTCTAAGCCTTAGATAACTAGAAGCTTACTTTATGACCAAAGTTTTAGGTTTTCTCCCCCAACCTTGCTCTCATCTCCAACACCCATACATAATGTTGAACAACTTCTTAATGTCATTACCATCCCTCTATTAGGTGAGGATATCTTTCAAAGGTTATTTTTGGTGGGTTTAGGTTTTCTTGGCCCTCTATGCATACAAGTTTCTTTTAGAGTGTAAAGACAATATTTCTTTTGTATACCATGATGTTCATAATTTGGAGTCCCATATCCACTATTCAAATCCTTCTAATGTAATTAATATCCCAATTAAGAGGTGAAATATTCCCTCAATAGGTCATGTGTGGCGATTCAAGCCATTGATATGGGTCTTGTGTATATAATGTTCCTTTAGGGACTAAGTCCTATGTTTCCTCCATTGATCATGTCAAAGGCCCATTGAGACTTGAATGTCTATTTCTCAGCTCCTCCTAATGGAATTGGTATCTCAACTCATACATCAAGGATACCCTCAAATCATATTTTATAGTCATTCGAAGTGTCTTTCCTGACCATAGATTCTGAAATAGTTCCCTTAGGATCTAAAGTTCAAGTTTCCTCCCTTGTCCATGTCTAGGGCCCCAAAACCAATACCTAGTCCTTAAAACCTTGCAAATTCCATCCATATCCCTATTCTAAGGCCAAGGATCCCCTCAAGAAGCCATGCCTTATGATTGGAGGTGTCTACATCTCTATTAATATTGAATCCTTAAAAGCACCATTAAGTGCCTAAGGCTTTGGTTCCTCCCTTAACCATGTAATGACTCCTTATCCCATCTGTACTTATCAAAATTTCATAATAGTATTGATATCCACATAGATAGGCTAAGAACACCCACAAATTCATGTATAGTGGTTTGAGTTGCTTTTATTGATCATATATATTTGTAAGTTTCCTCCCTCAACCACTTTTAGGGCCTTGAGACTCTACATAATGCTCAAATCTTCCTAATGGAACTAATACCCATTAAACAAACTGATCACGAATTATTACTATTAAAAAAAATCATCATTCAAACAATTAATCTCAATTCAAAACACTTTTATCACCATCTTTATAATCTTAATACATTAAAATTGATTATCTTTATCATTTTCAATAATAATTTTGTAAAATGCATATATTTAGAAAAATAATTACTTGTGAATTTGTTTTATGGTTGGTGCAAACCCTCATAATTAAAATTTATTTGTAAGTGTGAATGTGGAAATGGACTTATCACCTCTGTATTGTCCTTGTCAAAGTATCATACACCCTAATTAACATATATGATGTGGCATCCTATTTCCAATAAGATTAACAAATACTATCACCACTTTAACTCCATATATTGTAAGTGGTGCTAATATCCCAATATTAACACCATATAATATAAGTGGAGTTAACTTGTAATGCTAAAGATAGACTTAAGCTAGTGATTAAAACCTAATAATGATACTAATGTCCATCAACAAATTTAATAAGCTCAACATAAAAAATAATAATAATTAATTGAATAACCACATTTCAATTTAAATATTTTTATTGCTCCTTTATAATATTAATAATTAAAAAATGGTTATTTTAAATATTGTTTGTCAATATTAAAAGTTTTTAGTATTTATTTTTTCAATAATTTTAAAAATAAATAATTCAATGGAATTAAATGGCCTCAATTTATTTCTTTAAATGGTGTAAAAATGAAATTGAATTTGTTGGAACTCCGATGCAAAAACTTATAAAGTAGTCAATATCATTTATTTGCATGTTTTTTTTATAAATAATTACATTAAATTATTTACAAAATAATTATTTGTAAAATGGTTGTGTTTATGGTGAAAATCCTTATAAGTAAACCTACATGTATTGACAAATAATTATTAACACCACTTTATGGTACTTGCCAACATGTCATTTCTCTTAATATACTTAAATAAAAACGTATTTTCTAATAAACATTTACACCACCTTAACACAAAATATTTATAACAATTTTTAAACATTTTTTTATGATAATATGTGACAAATGAACATCCATGAAACATTGGATTTTATCGACACCGCTATATAATACTATCTCATTCATTCATTCATTCATTCATTTATTTATTTATATATTCATTCTAGCACACACATAATTCCACTTATTAAACACATTCAAATGCTTCATATATTTTGGATTAAGATACACTTTCCAAGAGACACTTTATGCAGCAACATAAATATTCCAACATTTCTGCCAGCGATTCGCGAATGTTTCAGCCGGGCACTTTGATGATAAGTTTATTAAATACACAAAAGATGGAAATATTGTTCCACAGAATACACAATAATTTGACAAAATAGCATAAGATCATCATTGATGTTACATGAAATGGCAATGGCAGGGTGATGAGTCCAGAATGAAGCGGTTTCGAGTCCACGAATTGCCGAGCGAAGGACTCACATCCTCAAAATAAATTCCACTCCACCATAACATGCATGGTTTCTATGTATTTTAGGGATTTTTGGGTTTCACTCATAGGGTTCCCACACACTCCCTGGGCTTGACGGCAGATAAAGACGAACATTGGATTTTATAATCTTCGTCCTGCCGAGACCCGTGATCGAAGTTAAGCTCGTAACTCAATGGATCGTACGGGAATCTCGAGGGTTTGGAGGTTTTTCCGTCTCTTGAACCTCCAAACGAAGGGTTTCCATTTGGGCCCGCTGCAACAGCTTCCGGTGTCGTCAATAACGGATTTCGACCATTCTCCGGCCCGTCTTACGCTGTTCCAGCCCTTGCGTCACCATTTCTGAGAATCTCCGTCCAGGGAATCCGCGCTGGGGTTCGATCGCCTGACGTTCGACTGTAACCACGAGGGCCGAAGGGCTGAGCGCTCGTCGTCCGATCCGCAGCACCAGCAGTATGAGAAAAGCAGGCCTGCGAATGTGAGGCTGCGAACCTGGCCGCTGCGTGTGTGGGATTGATCCATCTCCATTTGCAGGATTCGATCTCTGAAACAGCAGCGGCGACATTTGATAAGAGATATTCCAATGTCTGGAGGTGGGATTTTTAAATAAATGTAGCAAATGGATATGGTTAGCAGATGACGCTTCAACAGCAAAGCTATGGATATTGTTAGCAGATGATGCTTCAACAACACAGCAAGGGTGTACGCGAGTTACGTGTCAAAGAAGTTGTTGACAATGCCAGCTAGCATACTTGACATGGATGGGACTCGGGAGAGTGCAAGGATCTTGTTGTCATGTGCGGACAGAAACTGGGGGTAGAATGGAGGGTTTTTTTTTTTTAATTCATTAAAGTAAATCATTAGCAGTTTTCTTGCTAAAATATTGTATAGAAAAAAAAAATGATAATAAGAAGAAATCCAAAGTGATTCAACATTTAAATGGAGGTAGTGAAATAAACCATGTACATATGATTTATCATTTCTAGATTTTTTTTATGGGGATTACTCAAGAGTTTGTATAGAGGAGGAGAGACTAAAATAAAGGTTGAGAATGAAGAACATGTAACCATGATGGAAGATGAGAATGGGAAAAAACCCATTTAGAAAAACATTGATGCACTTGTTTTGTTAATGTGAACATAGCCATAACCATTAAGAGTATTGATTTTTTGTCTTGCATGTTCTTTGGCCTATTCATCTTTTGAAGGGGAATGTTTGTTTCCTATCATGCTAAAGTGATTAGAGTAGTTGAGAACTACTCGCAACCTTATCTGAATGCATAATATGAAATTAGAGGTGAAAGTAGGCTCATGGGGTACTAAAGCTTATTTATGTCTAGAATTGTTTTGAGAAGAGCTCCACTATTAGAAGTGTTATGTGTACTTCTAACATTGTACATCGGTGGGAGATTTAAAATTGTTGATCCTTGTTGTGACCACTTGATCATTGCCATAACCAATAGTTTAAATAAACAACATAAAAGTTAAAAAATTAGAAGAATAACTTTTCCATGACATTTTACCTTACATGTTTTGAAATGAACTTTTCTACATGCTATTAAAAGCAGTGTATTATTATCTTTCCAACTAAATAGGTGTTTTAGGATCCACATTTCCATTAATGGCAAAAAAAAAAGTTACAAATACCATCACAAAGCTAATTGATATGTTTGTCCATCACAAAGCTAATTGATATGTTTGTCCATATAGACACAGTTCATGAGTAACTAGCCATTCAATTTCAAACTCCACCTAATCCCTAAGCATCCTCTTCACCATAATAAACCTAACTAATAGAATACTTGAAAATTTATCTTTCAAACTTTCATTAGAGGAAATTTCAAGTCAAAATGGAGCTCCTAAAATGAACTAATATAATAGTTAAAAAAATAAAATAATATTTATTAATTTTGGAGGAAGAAAAGAAAAAAAACTACTTTTTTGTTTGTATTTTTGACATATCTCCCCGTGTTTTTACTCAAATTTCGATCGGGAGAGCTCGTTGGATGTGGAATTAAATTCTGCATCCAACGAGTACCCACTCGGCATACTTTGATGGACCCCGCTACCCCAAAAATAAGAAATACCTAAAAAAACGGAATGATGACATCATCATTCCATTTTTTCAGGTATTTCTTGTTTTTCGGGTAGCGGGGTCCGTCAAAAGTATGTCGAGTGAGTGCTCGTTGGATGCGGAATTTAATTCTGCATCCAACGAGCTCTCCCGATCGAAATTTGAGTCAAAACACAGGGAGATATGTCAAAAATACAAACAAAAAAAGTAGTTTTTTTTATGATACCTATCCCCAAATTTATATTAAAAAAGTGTTTAAGACCTATACGGTATTTCAAATTTAAATCAATTTCATTGGCTAACACATGATGACATGGAATTTGAATAAAAGTTAAAAGGCCCATTTTGAGTTGAAATTTCGTCTAATGAGTCTTGAGTCTACTAACATTTAGATGTCAAATGAGAGGGATTGATAGGGATTATCATTTCTCTTTTCAAAACTCGGCGCATATAATTATTATTCAAACACATTGAAAAAAGTATCCATCATACTTCAATGTGGATCTTACTAGTATTTGGATCTCACACGAGAAGTTTGAGACGGATTCCACATTTATATTTTCAAATTTTCATCTTATATTTATGTGAAAAGGTTAGATAAAAAACAAGGAATATTATATACTATAATCTCTTTGTGAACCTTACAGATTCAAAAATGTTATTTTGATAAAAAACATATTTATAATCTCTTCTCTTAAATTGGGTTGATAGGTTTGAGGAGTGGTATCCAAGGTAATTGTAGACTCCATTGGATATGTCGACACTACTAACCTTTATCAAGGTTAGAATAAAAATCTAAATTAAATTTATTAATATCAAATATTTTTTTTAATGAATAAATTGTGAATTACTTAACCTATTTTTTATAAACTATAGAACTAGATGTAATATGTAATTCTAACCTAAAAATACTATAATTTTTTAGATAAAATAATAATTTAAGAGTATTTTTTAATAATTAGTGAGCTATTGGCCATAACCTAGGAAATATTTGATGTAAAATAGTAACCTAAATGATCATATCTCATTTACTCTAGTATAACCTAAAGGCATCGTTCTAATAAAAATTAAAACTTTAAGATTAATCTACAACTTAATCTTGTATTTCTATCTAATCTTTTTATGATAAAATTCAACATGGATTTCATTAAAGAACACTGCAATAATTGAAGAGAGGCATCGGTTTGAACAATGTAAATCATGCCAATTATGGTAAAAATCAATTCACCATCCATAGATATGACTCATATGAGCATTTAATTTCACATCATATACGAAAATACTCAAGTGACTTTTAAGTTGTGAGATCATATATGAAAATACTCAAGTGATTCGATGAACAAGAAGATGCCATATGAAAAACCGAGTTGGAAGGTTGGAATCTTCTGAGACCAATATTTAATGAAGTTGGTGAATCAGTAATGCATGCCAATGCCATTAAATTCTTTGAAAGTGAACATCGAATCCCAAGTCACAGTCACCGAGTTGAACTTGGAACTGGGCATCCTAGTGGCCCACTGTGGTCCGTGTCCATTGGGACTGAGATCCTCATCCATGATCCGACTATTAGAGGGAACTTGAGCAGACTCTGAGTCTTGACTCTCCCATAGTCTAGTGAATCAATGATAGCCTTTGGAAGGGCAAATTTTGTAGCTGCCCTTCTATTGCAAATTTACCCATGCTTACTCAATTTCATTATTGACATGATGGAAATGAAACTAATTTTTTTTTGCATGGTAAAATTCTTTGTGGCCTTCTATGAAGATTAAAATGGCCTTTGAAAAGCTCTGAAGCCTTCAAATTTGAAGCCTGCTAGGAATGAAGTAATTAAAGTTAAAACAATTGGATGACCAATTTTCAATGAAGTAATTAAAGTTAAAACAATTGGATGACCAATTTTCTTTTAGAATTTTGAGCTTTTCATTTTCCAAAATAAAATAAAATAAAATAACTATATTTTAATACTAATTTTTTTTGCTAACAATGGATTTATATGAAATTAAAAATAATATTAAAACTTTGTTTAAAAACAGTTTTAAATCTTACTTTAATTAGAATTTTATCACACGAGTGTTTTGACACACTTATGTGTTCTTTTTAAAATTTTGGTGGTTATGAGTATTTTCAAATATTTTATTTTAGAATAGGACATTATAACACTTTGGTTTATAAAATTATTTTTGATATTTAAATTTTTAAATTTATAGTTTAAATTATATTATAATAATAAAAATAAATCTAAATCATTTTGGATAGTATATGTTACTCTCAATAGATTATGAGATCTTTGTCTAATTAAACTATAATTGGAAATTATAACTTTATTTTAATTATCTTAAAAAGATTAGTTAATTTTTAAAATATAAAAAATTAAGAATATTTTGGTTCCAAACTACATACAACCAAAATATTTTTCAATTATAATTTCAAAAATCAAAATGTCTCTTACTATTTCAATCACTAATCTGATAAAGTAATAGTATTTTTTTTTAAATTTGAGATGATCATAATGGTTTTGGGAAGATAACTCAAAACCATTTCACTTTTTGATATTTCAAAAGCAAAGAATACGAGAGCCATCCGCATAGATGAAGTAGATACGAAATTTGACATGGCAGATGCTTCCAGAATTTGAAAGAGCATAGGCTCTGGTTACTTCTTTCTATCTTGCTTCGAAATGGATGCATAGAGTAATAGAGAGGCGGCTTTTTAGACCATACAAATATCTATCAATCAAATATCTATCAATCTTATCACATACAAACATAACCAATGTGTTATCTCATTCTTTGTGGCTCTTAGTTTAAAGAAGGATCATGATTCATGATAATGCTGGTATAGTAACTTTATTTTTATTCTGTTTGAAAAAAAAAATCCATTGAATGTTTCTCGTATTTAAAAAGTATTATCAAGCTCTAAAATCTCATGTATTTCTTAAATATAATAATTAAGATATTAAAATAACTATTTATGTAATTGTATTTTTTCTTGAAATATTTGGGCACTCCACTTTTGTTGGTAAGGCATCTGCATCATTCATTTGGGGACTTTAAATTAGGTGCATATGTTCCTCCCCTCTCTTATGAGCATTATACGATGAAATCTTCCATAAAAAATTTGGGTATTATGTGGTAAAGTTGTCCTTGAAAGAACCCTCGGTAAAAGGTGAAGCTATGAGGTGAAAACGCTCGGTGAAGCTTTGCTGTAAAAACCTTTGGAAGACAGAGTTCGGTGTTAAGCCCTTAGCAAATGGAAATGCCAAAGACATTGAAGGCTACCAAGCAGGAATCTTAAAAATTGGAGGGCATGATCTCATCCCTCACATCCACAAACTCTTTAATCTAGCGGTCAAGCAAGGGTTTCCTACACCTTGGACTCAAAGCCTCATTATTCCTATTTTCAAAAGTGGTGATAAAAATGACCCCTCTAATTATTTGACTATTATGATTAGCCCTCTCTTAGCTAAGTTATATGGTATTATCTTAGAAAAGAAGATCAATGAATGGCTAGAAATGGAAGGTAAGTGGGCTAAAGGCCAAGCAGGTTTTAGAAGACGTCATTCAACCACGTACCACCTCATTACACTTAGGATCATTGCAGAGGAATGCCGTAATAATAAGTCTGAACTATTTTGTTGCTTTGTGGATTTTAGAAAAACTTTTGATACAATGCCTAGAAATAACCTGTGGAATAGGCTAGAGGAGATTAAGGTTCCTTTTGAGTTGAGAGTTGCCGCAATAAGGTTATACGAAAAGGTCATTGTGAAGTTTAAGAATAATGAGGGGTGGACAATGGATATAAATTGTAATATTGGAGTTTTAAACAAGGTTTCCCCTCTCCCCTACCATTTTTGGCATTTACATTGATAAGCTAGAAAGCTGTTTAGAAGAAGCACGTTGCATTGGTACAATCTTAGCTGGGATAGTTATCATCCTCCTACTTTACGCTGGTGATATTGTTCTTATGGCAAGGCATCCTTCAGATCTCGATAAGCAATTAAGAATTATTAAATATGTTTGCTCTAACATGGGTATGACTATTAACAATGGTCCAAGGAAAAAATCATGATTATAAAATCTAAGAAAGACACCTATGCAAATTTTATTTATGATAATAGAAATCTAGAGGAAGTGACTTCTTACAAGTATCTCAGAATTGATATTCATCACAAGCTCAATTCGAACTAAAGCATTGAGAAAAAGATTAATGGAGGGTAGAAATCTTATTTTGGTCTTGAAAATAACTGTAAATCGTTCAATCTAGTCATGTGAGATAAAAAGAAGTTCCTCTTTGAAACTCTTGTCATCCCTGTTATCTTGTATGGTTGTGAAGTATGGTGGTGCAACATTTTTAGAGAATCTTGGAGGAAGATTAAGAAAATCTAGAAGCGGTTTATAACTTATAACCTCAAAATTAAAAGCAATGCACCTTATCCTATTCTCTTCATAAAAGTGGGTATTTCCCCCATCGAGAGCATGGCTATGACTAGGTACCTAATGTACAAGCATAAGATAAATAACATGGGAAACATGAGACTTCCTAAAATTGCTTTAAACTCAAGTCAAAACCAACTACGCCTCAAGCGGTGTTGGTGCAACGATACCATGGCTTGGTTAAACCATTGGGACATTGATGAAAACGACATTTTGTTGAATATTGATAATGTCAAAAATATTATTACTTCTGAGTTTAAATAGAAATTGTGGTGTGAGGAAAATTTAGCGGTTAAGAGAAAATTAAGATATTATAAGGAGGTCATTAATCATAATTTGGAAGATCAGAAGTATCTCTCGGTAGTAACTAGATCACAGAAGAAAATTAATATAGCCAAGATTAGAATGAACTCTCATGAACTCCATAGCGAAACAAGGCGTTGGTCTATTCCTAAAACTCCATGGGCTTAAAGGGTTTGCCATCTGTGTGAGTCTATGAGCGTTGAGGATGAAAATCACTTTCTCTTAGAGTGCCCCGCTTACACCCACATTAAATATGAGTTTCATAGTATTTTTACAATACAAATATTTATAACCTCCTAACTTGCCAAAACTATAGTGAGCTTGAAAAACTTCTTGGCAATGTTTTTTAGCATATGAACAAAGTTTTAAAGTAAACCATGTATTATCCTTCTTAACTTTCATTATAACAAAGTTGGTATAAGTGAACGTTAATCATCATCATCATCATAATAAATTTAAAAGAGAGAATAAACTTAAGCATCATGCATTTTTTAAAACATAATAATCTAATAAAACAATAATTTATATAATATAATTTTATTTTTTTTCCAATAATAAATATTAATATCATGTTTTTTATAATAAGTAAAAACAAATGTTAATATATTTTTTTATACCACAAGTAAAGGAATAATAAATGTTAATATAAATTTTTTGAGGTAATAAATAAAATAAATGTTAATATAAATTTTTATATAATAAATATAAATAAATGTTAATATAACTTTTTTATATGTAAATTGAGAGGAAAATATGATAAATTTTTCTATATATAAGTAAATTGGAAAAAAAATATATAATAAGTAAATTGGAAAAAAGATATATAATAAGAAATTCACACTCAAAATTTAACAACTAATTTGCACATAATTGTTTGACAAAACCTACAAGTATTTCCTAAAACACTTGTACACTTGAGTATTTCATGTAATATCTCCACAAAGTATTTGGTGAAATTATTCTTATAAAGGATCAATTTCAAAAGATGATAATTATTTTCATTGGGATTATTAATTTTTTTTAATTGTATGTAGAATTACATATGGAGTTAGTAAATACCAACATCTCATTTTTTAAAGTAAATAATTGAAAAACTAATCTTTGATGTTTTATTATACTTTATGTAAATATTCAACTATCCATTGGGGCCTTGGGTTACTTTAACTTCATAGTTAGTTTAATGATGTGGTTAAAAAACAACTTCGTGAAGTAGAAGAAGAACCATTGGTGGAGGTTGTGTTGCCAAAGTTCGCTCAACAACATCAATTCTATAAATAAAAAAATTGGTGTTTGCAGTTTTAATGGTTATTCAAGCCTCCTTCATTGGATTTACACCAATGGATCCACTTGACTTGGACAAAGAATAATGAGATATCTCTATATTCCAAAGGTTTTTTTCATTGTTCAATTTTTTTATCATGCTTATTATAAACATGTTTTTTTTCTTCTGAAAAAGGCCTCTAGCTTTGGGGAAGAGAGAGACTTTTAATAACTCCTTGATTCCCAAAATTTTATCCAAGCCCTATGCCGGTTAGAATGATGAGATGTATTTATGTTCAAAAGGTTTTTTAATCATTCATTTGCTTCATCATACTAACTATGAGTAAGATTTTGAGAAAGTTCCCTAGTTTTGGGAAGAGCAAGAATTTTTATAAATCCTTGGTTCCCAAAATTTGATCCAATATCTATATATGTTGCTCAAATGTTACTCGGATGCCAATTTGGGATCATCTCGCAATTTTTCCATTACATTTCCAAAATGTATCCATTATGGAGGATATTGGAGATACTTTGGGAAGTTACGTAGAAATATATTTTTATAGAGAAATAACATGTTTATGAACCTATGCTCACCTTTGTGTTGAGATTGACCTATGTGAGGGTCTTCTAGACAAAATGATTATCAAATGGAAAAAAATTAAATGGGATTAGGGCTTGGATTATGAGAATACAACATTTCAATGCTTGATCTATCATATTCTAGGGCATTTACAAAATTGTTGTCCTCATGCACATGCTCATCCTTCAATAAGAAAAAGGACTAAATCTAAAACAAACGAAATTAGTCATTTCTTTCATATGAAGATGAGGAAAACGATGATGAAAATCAATAAGTAACATACTCAAAGAAGGTTGATATCGCTTCCCTAGAGGTGGCAATGTGGGAATCCTCTATTATCTCAAAGGCTCAAGCAAAAGACTTAGATACTAGGATTTCCTACTTAAGGATGGTAGTTGAACATTTTGTCCCTCCTTGGGGAATGAAACGACTTCATGAAACTAACACCTCCAGTTCTATTAAGGAATTAGTTCCATGTTTTATTCCTGAGCTGTTATGAGTAGGCAATGCAGATCCTTCTTTAGGGTGGTGGCATGAGATTAAAAAGGGAGAACAAAAGGGCGAGATTGATATTTTTTAAGCCTAAGAAAATACATGTACATTAATTATGTAATTTTATTTTTGTCAATTTAATGTTCGACTGCATTGACATTATATTTGTAAAGTACTTTAAGCACTTAAAGAATGCATGCTTTTCATTCTAAACTGGAATATAAAATGTGATTTTTTCTTGAAAGAAACAAGGAAACTAGAAGAGCTAAGACTTTAAGTAACAAGTTAAGACCTTCAAGTTCTTGTTTCTTAGTTCTCTTGTGTAAGTTGAATCGATTATCAAAATTAAAATGATATGAGCAATTTTATATTCATTCATGTTATTTTTTTATGGAGAATACAAAGAAAGTTGTGATATAGAGTTAGGAAGTCTTTATGTGCTAAATCAAATTTACTTGCATTCTAAAAGTGTAGTTTTAAGTTTTACCAATACTTCATGCATACAATTTAGTCACATGTCTACAAAAGTTCAGTCCCTTGTTAGGGAACTAGAATTTAGTCTACATTGCTCAAAACAAGAAAGATCCCAATGAAAACATCATAATAACCTTTTAGAACTATAATGTGACCAAGAAATACTTCTTTTGACCTTATTTTAGTGAACGATTGTTTCTAGGTATACATTGGAAATCCTAAAAACTTGTGTATTCTGTATATGAAATCTTAAGACAACTTGATTCAAGGGACCAACTAAATAGATTGGAATGAATCCTTTGCATTGAGCAACTTGTACTATAAGAAATGCATTAACCACAACCTGACATATATGTGCATACAAATTAGGTCTCATGAATGAGATTTCAAATGATTAATAACTTGCAATGGCCAAGCACATTTACAATGTCTAAGTTTATGGAAGCATATTCATGCTTACCTCCCTTTATAGTTAACTCTAAATATTCATTAAGTCTAAGGGCCAAAGGAGGCCGTACTAGAAAGGTGAAAAAAATTCAAAGAATGCAAACCAATTATTTGATGAAATCTTGTAAGAGGAGGCAGGTGCAAATATATATATATGAAAACCATTTCTAAGAAGAATATTTCCTTAAATATGGAGGCTTAGACACCATTAACATTATGAAGTAAAAGATCCAAGATGAGGATGGGCTCCCTCGTAACCTTCAAATGATCATCTTTGTGAGTAATCAACTAGAAAATCATTGTACTTTATTTTATTATAATATTCAAAAGGAAACAACCTTAGTCTTATATCTTGGTGAAGGGATTCAAAACACATGAATGACATCCTCCTTAATGCAACAATCCTCTCATTTCAATAATCATTGTTTTTTTATGTACAATAATTGAGTCACACTCCCAACACATTTTATATTCATTTTCATTCAAAGAAAAAAGGAGAAGGGTTAATTAATAGTGTCATCAACCCCCCACTCTTAGCATCTCTAATTAACACAATTCAATGTTTATCTCTATAATTACCTCTATCATTTCCTTTCTCTTATGTCACTCTTTCACTAGATTAACAACTATTTGTTAAGGATGGATGGAGCAACTCAGTAATAAATTATTAAGTTGGTCCCCTAATCATATCCTCCCTCACTCTTGTGCGATTTTTCAAGAAAATTCAATTCCTAGCTCTTGTGTAAGCTTGGTTTTGCTTCCTTGATCAACATGCCTTTATCATCAATTCCTTTCCTCCATTTTAATTCCTTTTCCCATGTTTGTAAGACCATTTGATTCAATGAATTCCCTAGATTTTTGGCCTTCAAAATAAATGTAAATCAGCTAATCTGGTCATGTGGGTTAAAAAGAAGTTCCTCTTTGAAACTCTCAGCATCCCCGTTATCTTGATGGTTGTGAAGTATGGTGGTGCAACATTTGTAGAGAATCTTGGAGGAATATTAAGCAAATCTAGAAGCGTTTTATAACTTATAACCTCAAAATTAAAAGAAATATGCCTTATCCTATTCTCCTCATAGAAGTGGGTCTTTCCCCCATCGAGAGCATGGCTATGACTAGGTGCCTAACATACACACATAAGATAAATAACATAGGAAACGAGAGACTTCCTAAAATCACTTTAAACTCAAGTCAAAACCAACTATGACTCAAGCGGTGTTGGTGTAAAGATACCATGGATTGGTTAAACCATGGGGGTATTGATGAAAATGACATTTTGCAGAACATTGATAATGTCAAAAATATTATTACTTCTAAGTTTAAAGAGAAATTTTGGTGTTGCAGTCTAGTCTATATGGAAATGCATAAACAGAATTACAATTTAATCTATATGCAGATGCATCAAAAGGAATTTACAGTTTAGTCTATATGCAAAGGAATCACAATCTAGTCTATGTGCAAATGCATAAAAAAGAACGGCAGTCTAATCTATATGCAAAGGAATTACAATATAATCTAATAAACTGGAACTATAACAAAAGAATGACAGTCTAATCTATATGAAACCAGTTGCCAAATTTAAATGAAAGACTACATAAGCATCATAACTTTAAAATGAAATCTAAGCTATAAGCATCATAAGACTGGAAATGAAATCTAAGCTATAGAAACAATATAAACAATTGCAGAAATGAAACTACATAAACCATATGCTAATTTACGAAGAAGGGAAAGAGACTATACGAAAATAAAAACTCTGATTGGCAGGGGGGCCTCCCAGCAAACAGAGTTATAGCCTACTACATGTTAATGGAGCACAATAAAAAATAGTCTAACAAAACTTTTCCATTAAAAATAAACAGTCTGAATTTACATAAACTGGCCGAAATAAGAACTACTTCTACTTCTCTAACTCTATCTCGCATACAAGCATTCTCATATATATAGTTTTTAGAAGGCGATCAATTCGACCCTTTAGTGGTCGACTGCTCTTCTAGGATAAGTCAACCATTATTACAATTCATTGTTTTAACGCTAACACACAGTTGCTCTCCTTCCTTGTCGCGAGTTGGTTTCCATCAGCGTGAAGTGGCTCCCTTTTTCTAGTATTGTGATATACGCTAGCAAACTTCTAGAATGAGGCCCATGCTAACGCTTCAACAGGTGGACAGTCGGTGGTTTCCAATCCACTCCATGCTTAAATGCTGGAGAATCAATCAGTCTGAATGCGCGGTTGGTTCGGCGAGCTATACGATGAGCTGGATATGATATGCGCATATCTAGCAAAACGTGCGTCTATGTGTAAACTTGCCCCAAAAGGTATGTTCTGCAATTAAGAATACATCTATTAGCAATTACATCAGTAAATCGTCAAATTCACTCATTAAAATAGTAAAATAACCAAGAATAAATCAATCTAAAATAAATCCAAAATAAATTCATACCTGAGCTGAATGGTAATCCGTATGATGCAAAGACACCAAAATGACAACAAATTATTCGTTAATACATAGGGTTTTTAGCTCAAAAAGGGTAACAAAATGGGGCTCAACACTCCTTTCTGCAAGCTCCTTTCCACGAGCTCCTTTCTGCAAGCTCCTTTCCACAAGCTCATTTTCGCAAGCTTCTTTATGCAGGCTTCTTTCCGCAACCTCCTTTTCACAAGCTTCTTTCCACAATTTTTCTTCTACATCGTCGATATTTTGCGGAGTCTTTCTCGACCTTCGATCTTTCAGATTGCGGGTTGTGGATTATGGGTTCATAGAATCTTTAAACGTTATTTCCGCAATTCCCTTTCCGCATTTTTCTTCCTCACCGTCGATCTTTTTTTTAGTGAAACTAATCTTAGCCGTCCGATATTCATCTTTTGCAGAACTTTGGATTTTTCGCCTAACTGTCGGAATTAATCCTTAACCCTCAGATCTAGTGCATGACTAATATAAGCCCTCTGATCTTGATTATTGCGGAACTAATCCTTAATCGTCGAATCTCGTGCGGGATGCTTCTTGACTGTCAATTTTAGATCGAATGCGGATCTCACCTTGACTTTGCGGATTCTCACGATTTCTTTGCAGAAATCCTCTGCGACTGTTTCTAACAGTTTTGAATATTTATATACACAAATAATTTCATCATGGTACTGATTATCACTCTCGCAGATATAATTTCTCTAAAGAATTTATAAACACTTTTGTAGATATAGTTTCTTTGTTCTTCGATTGTTACATATACTCTTATCTCCTGTTCATTTCACTCTTTTGTAGTTCCACTCTTCATTTTTCTAACCATCTTTGTCATTCAGACCACATCTCTACTTCCACTCGACCTTCGTTCTTTGTTTCATTAACCATTGTTTACATCATATTGTCAACATTGTCTTGGAAGTCTTCAAATCAATCATTCATGTTGTCTTATCATCCATGTCCATATCATCATCTCATCCAATGAACTTTTATGACATCATCATTAGGACACCATCATATTCCATGTCATCATATGTGTCATGCCACATCCTCAACTATTCCATGCCATGCCATCACTACCTTAGTCTTTCACTAAGTTTGTTCAGCCATCATATCCACTGGTTATTCCTTTGTCATTTGTGAACACCTTTGACATCAATGAAAACTATATACTCAACAATCTCCCCCTTTGGCATTGATGGCAACCTCTAAACATTCTCCCCCTTTGAAAAAAATGACAAAGGACAACCTGTTATGCCAATGTAGTACCTATTTTGATATGGGATTCCCCATCTTTCTACTTTCTGACAAATCCCCCTATCATCATATCTCCCCTTTGTTAACTAAACTGTGTTATTTAATCAATGTATTATCATTTATCTTAACACTTCCTTTCTTGCAACAGGTTCTTGGATGATACCAATTGTTGGTTTATCCTTTCAACAACCCCACTCTACTGAATAGTTTTTGCAGCTAAAAATTGTCTCTTAATTCCATGACCTTCACAGAACCCATTGAATTCATTTGAAGTAAATTCTCCCCCGTTATCTAATTTAAGACACTTGATTTTCATACCTGACTCATTTTCAGCCATTTCCTTGAAGACTTTAAATTTTTTGAAAGCTTCTAATTTTTCTTTGAGGGATGCCACCCAGGTCATCCTTGTGTAATCATCAATGAGCAACATGAAATAGTGATCTCCTTGCAGAATTTTAGTTCTGGTTGGTCCACAAAGGTCTCTTTGTACAATTTCCAGAGGGTGTGAGGTCATATGTTATTTTATTTTAAAACTGGCTCTGGTTTGCTTCCCATGTTGACAATGTTTACACACAGAGTTTAGAGGAACTACAATTTTAGGTAGATCTCTTACAGCTTCCTTCGTGCTTATTTTGGCAATATTTTCAAACCCTAAATGTCCCAACCTTCTGTGCCATAACCAACTTTCATCTACCACACTTAAGTAACATTGGTTTTCATTTCCCAAGATGTATACATTGTTTGTATTCCTCATAGCAATGCCAACGACCTTTCATGATTCCCTTGATTTCACATTTTTCTGAGTTGAAGATACAAATGTGTCCTTGGTCACACATTTGACTTATACTAAGAAGATTAGGCTTGAGGTTTTCAACTAGAAAAAACATTTTATGTTCTTGAATGATAGCTTAACTAATAGATCCATGGACTCCCCCTGTCATTGTACTTCCTCTCCTTTGTCAACATTTTTGTGACAGAGTTTAGACTCGGCATTTTTTTCACACTCTTCCATTTTCTATCTAGGATACATGTTTTTTTTAAACTCTGTTCCTGCTGCCATATCTAATGGTTTATTCTTCCTGTAAGTTAATTGGATTCCTCTTTTACCAGAATTCCTTAATCTTGTGCATTTAGATATTCATATAAAAACCTAGAATATCTGTTGGATTATTTTGGATTTTAGATCTATATTATCAACTATTCAGAGACTCATAACTTCAGATCCTCAACACATAGATTACTTCAGTTTATTACATAGTTTCTCTGGTCTCACTATCTTAGACACAAAGACTCATAACCTCAGCCTTTTCCTTTTTCAATGTTGAACTCATCCCGCTACCTTATCAATAGACTGAATTTTTTTTATTTATTAGACTTGAGTTTTCTTCTACTTTCAACAATTTTTATTTGTCATGGCTTCAAATACTAAGTGAACATAATCATCTTTATCTTCTATTTGATTGTAGACATCATGGTCTTCATGACTCTCACCTTTTTTTGTTCTCATGTTACTTCATACTTTCTCTTATCTCATCCATACACCAACCTTGATCACCCATAATCTTTGAAGAAGATATCTTTCAATATACTTCAACATTAGATACCAATTGAATTTTTCTTAGATACCAATTGGAATTTCCTGACTTTAACTCCCCTTGAATATATGATCCTTTCTAATGTTATTTTTCAGGGTTTTCTTTAAATCATGAGATATGTTTTAGGAAAGGATCCTATAGTCATCACTACATCCTTCTTCATCATCTTCATTTTTATCGGTGTATCTTTTTACATCTCCATCTTGTTTTTCCTTATAATGGATGCCCTTTTTATATGTGGCATAATTATGTTCATCGTCATCTTTGGATACCTCACTGATGTTTGAAATATTTATTTCTTCTATATCTTTGGAGTCTTTCTTTCTTCTACATATTTTTCCAAGAGGTACTCTGCTTACTGGTTTTTTATTTCTTTGTTCCTTGGTTTTCATCTTCCATACCTTTTTCTGAGTCTCCTGGGAAGATCTGCATGTACTATTATTGCAATGTTTTACAAAGTGTCCAATACTGTGACATATAAAACAAATAAGTCTTTGTCCCTTAGAGATGTTGGTTCATCTTCTTCTTTGATTCTACAATCATTATCCTTGTGACCAAACTTGTGACAGCAATGACAATATCCATAGAATGTATGTTTGGAGAATCTCTAGTTTTTCTGCTTGTAATGACTCTTTTCTTTTGCATGTCTTCTAAAATTTTTCATCTTGGGAGGATGAGCAAAATTATGATAACTGGACTTCATTTCATTGCGATTCTTTTGTTTCGTGGGTGTATCTTTGGAGGAATCATGTTGACATTTAACATTTTCAACATTTTCATGAATGATGGAGCTTGATCCTTTATGATTATATCCAAGACCTCTTTTATCCTTTGGGGATCTTTGTAAGCTGAGGACTTTATTAAGAGCTTCAGTACTTTCCTTGAACTTCTCACTAGCAGTCATCTAATCTTTTAGCTTATTTACTTCTTCCTTGAATTCAACAACTTCTTGTTTTAATCTCTTGACCTCTTCTTTGTTGACCAACATTTTTTGTCTTGAATTGTGCAGCTCTTCTTGGAGGGTCTTGACTTCCTCTTCTATTGACTTCTTCTCTTCTTAATATGTTGACCATTTCTCTTTCAAAGAATTATTCTTTACCTTGCTCTTTCTCAATTCTTCAAGGGCACTTATGAGTTATTCCTTTAGGTCAACCTCTCCTTCCATATTTGAATCATTTTAAGAAGTTATTGTCCTTATGAATAGATTTTCTTCATCTTCACTATTAACCTCAAGGATAGCAGGTTTTGCTTCTCCCTTTTGTTCAAATGAATAAAGTTTCTCCGATTTAACCCAGAGCTCTTTAGTTGAGATACATTTTCCTATCATCTCTTTGATGGTTTGAGGTAATCCATCAAGTATGGCCTCCATTTCCCTTGAGTTATTTTTATTCAACTCTTTCTGAGTTGGATTCCTTATCCTCTTTCGTGGGAAGTAATCAGTGATCACTGAATTCCATACATCATGTACCAATTCCTTCAGATAAATTTTCATTCTTGTACTCCAAAATATGCATTCTTGTTTTCAAAGTATTGGAGATCTATTTATTGTGTAAATCTCTTCTTTTTGATCCATAGTGGTTTTAATGGGATCTTCCTTCCAGTGGTTAAACTATAGTGAAGGAACCTACTCTGATACCAATTGTTGGTTTATTTGTCAATACTGAGAGGGGGGGGGGATGGGGGGGTGAATCAGTATTAACTTTTTACTAATTTAACCACTTTTCAAATCTATCATTAAAAACACATAACAACAAGAATACATAGAACAAAATTTTAACGTGGAATTCCAATAGGGTAAACCACCAATACGTCCTATTACTACAAAATTGTTATTTGCAAATAGTTTTTCCTATTGCTATAGACAAGAATGGTATTACACCTTACTTACCAACAACTACTAGAAGGAGGCTATGACCCCTTGGTTTATCAGCTACTACTGAAAGGATGCTACGACACCCTATTTACCAGCTACCACTGGAAGGGGCTACGGCCCCCTAGTTTATCAGCTGCTACTGAAAGGATGCTACGACACCCTATTTACCAACTACCACTGGAAGGAGGCTACGACCCCCTAGTTTATTAGCTACTACTAAAAGGATGATAAAATGCCCTGTTTTGTCAGCTACGACTGACATGATGCTCCTACACCCTATTTACCAGCTTCTGCTGGAAGGAGGAAACAACACCCTGTAGGCCTCTTTCTTGCCCTAGCGCCACCCTTCCATCCTAATATGTTTTCAGTAATATTCTAGATCTCTTTTCCCTCCATTCTTTATCACACCCACTAGTCTCTGTTGCTAATTTTTTGATGTCGACCCCTAGTCACGTTCTCTCACTCATACTTCTATGTATAAGTACCTTGATGTTTCCTACGGACACATCTCTTTAGTCTGGAAACATTCCCTTTCACAATCATGCCCTTTCAAATCTGATAGTCACACCTTTTCAACAATCTATGATTAACGATTTTTAAATAAATAATTAATTAAAAACTTCTTGATCACTTATGGTTTGCGAACTCCCTTCTTCTCTGATCGTGGGATTCGTCAAACCAATGCCTGTGGGATTCCTCTCCTCCATCAATGGGAATACTATATCTTCAGACCTTTGGGCTTCTCTTTTTCTCACACACGTGGGCTTCTTTTTCTCCTCGGTGAGCTCTCTGTGGGCTATCTTCATTGAAGGCTCATATGTACACGTTTCTCTCACAAAACATGGGCCTCACCTTCCATCTATGAGTCTCATTTTGGACATTCTTCTTTACCATTTATGGACGCACCTTAGAGTTCATTTCCGTAGCTCAGCTTAACGTTTTCTGGCTTTTCCGCAATCTCCTTATCCAGAATCAATCCAGGACATTGATATAATTTTGAGTCACTCCGGTCCGTTGATATAACGCATAGATTTCCTCCTCGAAATCGTATTTCCGCACCACGGTTTCCTCATCAACGATTTTGTTAATCAAGTCTGAAAACAACTAAGAGGGGGGGGGGGTGAATCAAATGTTTATAATTTATTTATAATTTTTAATTCATCTTATAACCATCAAACACATAAAATGGACAGAAACACAAAATGTTCATGAGGAAACCCGTAAAGGGAAAAACCTCTTCTTCTTATGGATGTAAAGCAAGCAACTTTAATTACATCATGTTTTATCTGAGCAAAAACTCAGATGAGGCTACTACCTCAGGCCACTACCTCTTTATTTTTCAGTTCTTATGGAAAGACAGCTCCTACTATCTGAATGCAAGCTTCAACTTGCGATGAGACTGCCAGTCTCCCTAGCTCATCCCTTCCTCCCTGTAATATAGGCACCAACCTGTTTCGTACTTTTAAAACAAACATGTTACCTTTTCAGACCCAATCTGTATCAGATATAAACTTTTAACAACATCCCATTCTGTCACAACATCTCTCAAAACACTTTCAATCAGTAATCATCATGCCAAGAACATCTCTGTCAAACCAACAATTTGTTTCAAACTCTCTTCACTTATGCAATAAGTAATGTATTCAAAGATTAGATTTAAAGTTTGTAACTATATCATCATGTGTACCCAATATTTGAATGATATTTATCAACATTTACAGATCTCTGTTTCAATCATTTTATTAAACCAATCTATATAACTTGAGTACCCAGAAAATGGAAGAACTTGTAATATATATATTTTTTTTTTCTGTAAAGAACACATACACAGCTTAGAAATCCCATTCATACCAATGTTTCTGCAACCTCTTCATAGCTCTGTGTTTTTCTTCATTTCAGATGCTTCATGATTTGCATCTTCTTCATTGCAAGGTACTGCGTCTTCTCCAATGCATTCACTGTGCAGCTTCTTCCTATACATTCACTTTGCTGCGTGTCTCTTCAAATTCATTCACTGCACTGCATGTTTTCACCAATTTACTCACTTCGCTGCGTGTCTTCTCCAATTTGTTGCATTTATCCTCATTGCATCTTCTCCAATTCATGACAGAGTCTCACCAATTTATTGCTATGCATGTCTTCATCAATTCATAGCTTTGCATACTGCGTTTATCCTCACTGCGTGTCTTCACAAATTCCTTGATCTGCATGTCTTCTCTAATTTCACTACTGAATACTGCGCTGCGTCTTCTGTGCTGATTCAATTTCCTTATTCACCACTCTGTTTCTCAATATTCCACCGCACCGTTTGCATATACAAATTTCCTTTTTATACCATACATTTGATCAGTTAAGACAGACAGTTTCAACTGTGTAAACCATAATACATTTTAAAAAACGTTTTTGGGCAGTGCATCAGTAAATGTGTAAACCATAACAAAAAAGTTTTCAGCAACGCCTCATTAATTAATTCATTTAGTAGAAAACTTGAAACCGTATTCTTGAGTTATTGATGATCAATGAAACCGTGCTTTGACACCTGGAATCAAGCACATGATGGATAACAAATTGGTTTAGACATAATAAAAAAACAAACTAATGTGAATGCCCAATTTCTGTGAACGTAATAAGCTTTCTGTCTGAAGACAAGAATTTCTGTGTCTCATTCATGATTTTTGTTGCATTCCCATATTTCTGTGTCCCATTTACGATTTCTGTCTTTGGTTCTTTCTCAAAGAATAATATCTATCAAATTTAATTATTCTTTCAAATTCATTTTATGTATTTGCTAATAGACATTCTTTTACATCAATGACAAACAAACTCATTTAGACCAACAGATTCCCCATTGTTGATCTTCCTCGGGCATTTTCCTAACCGTTGATATGAGTTAAGATGTGGATTGTGGAATGCGGGTTTGTGACTTTTCCAAAATGTCTTTTTGTGATTTCTGCAGTTGTCTTTCCGCACCAATCATTCTGCACCGTTGATCTCCTGCGAGCTCTTTCGTGACCATTGATCTGAGGTAAGATGCAGATTGTGAGATGCGAAAATGTAACATTTCCTCAAATCGTATGTCGAATTTTCGTAAGCTCCTTTCCGCAATATTATTTCCGCATGCTCCTTTCCATAAGCTCCTTTCTGCATGCTTCTTTCTGCAAGCTCCTTTCTGCAAGCTTCTTTCTGCAAGCTCCATTCCGCAGGCTTCTTTCCGCAAGTTTTCTTCTGCACCATCGATATTTTGCAAAGTCTTTTCCAACCTTCGATCTTCCGGACTGCGTGTTGTGTATTGCGAGTTCATAGAATCTTTAAATGTTATTTCCGCAATGACCTTTCCACATTTTACTTCTACGCCGTCAATCTATTTTTAGCGGAACTAATCTTAGTCGTCCGATCTTCATCTTTTGCGGAACTTTGGACTTTCCTACTAACTGTCGGAATTAATCCTTAACCGTCGGATCTAGTGCGGGACTAATATAATTCGTCCGATCTTGATTGTTGCAGAACTGATCCTTAATCATCGGATCTCGTGTGGGATGCTTCTTGATCGTCAATTTTATATCAAATGCGGGTCTCACCCTGAATTTGCGAATCTGCACGATTTCTTTGCATAAATCTTCTGCGATTGTTTCTAACAGTTTTGAAGATTTATATACACAGAGAATTTCATCATGTTGTTGATTATCACTCTTGTAGATATAGTTTCTCTGAAGAATTTATAAACAATTTTGCAGATATAGTTTTTATGTTCTTCGATTGTTACATATACTCTATCTCCCGTTCATTTCACTCTTCTACAGTTCCACTCTTCATTTGTCTAACCATCTTTGTCATTCATACTGCATCTCTACTTCCACTCGACCTCCGTTCTTTGTTTCATTAACCATTGTTTACATCATACTGTGGACACTGTCTTGGAAGTCTTCAGATTAGTCATTCATGTTGTCTTATCATCCATGTCCATCTCATCATCTCATCCAATGAACTTTTATGACATCATCATTAGGACACCATCATATTCCAAGTCATCATATGTGTCATGCCACATCCTCAACTATGCCATGCCATGCCATCACTACCTTAGTCTTTCACTGAGTATGTCCGGCCATCATATCCACTGGTTATTCCTTTCATTCGTGAACACCTTTGACATCAATGACAATTATATACTCAACAGCATGAACTCATGTGCAAAAAAGGTTGACTTTCTCCATCGAGCCGACATGTAAAGTTTCTCCAAAAACAAGCAATGCCAGGGTCCCAATGCTTGCATTGCACATTCTTTAGTGAGAATTCCTTCCAACACAACTTATCAGACAAAATTATGCATGGATCCCATTTCCTCAACTGTAAGTATCCAAACATTTGTATCCACCATAAAAATTTATCATCACAGGAAATGAAATTCATGATGTGGAAATCATACCACTGCACTGAAAATTGGAGAATCTTAATGCAAAATTGGAAAATTTTGAGACTTCCCCACCGAACATAAAGTTCTTGATGTGCTTGATGAACATCAGCAATTAATCTCACAATTATGTTGTTGCAATGACATAGGTGTGAGTCCCTTGTCCCAAGACAATTATGGCCATCCTCCAACATCCATTGATGCCCATGTTGCTCACAGAAGATGTAGTATGTGTCTACAAAAAATTCCATGGTGTAAGCATAAGGTACACCCTCTAAGGTGCATAACTCCAACAAGTATCTACCCATTCCTACCATAGATGAACAAATCCTCCAAATATCAAATCCATATGGGAATTTTATTGCTTTCCCATGTGCACAATCCTAATGTCTCAACTCTCTGCCACTGGTCAAAGGATGCAAGCATCTATCCAACTGTGTGGATTTCCTCCACAAAGGACACCTTATGCAAGCTATTTTTCTAATCAACTCCTCCTAGCAATTTGCTTCCTCATTTTCCTTCAACTACTCATGAGCATAATGTTTTTTGTAGGAATACTCCATGTGTGACATGTAATCTTCCACCCAATCCATATGTGGCTAAATGGCGTCAAGTGATAGTAATATGTGCCTATGTGGCTACTGGGAGGGGAATGGTGCATTATGCAAGTCATTATGAACACCTAGGAAAGCCTCCAACTCTTCATGTTGCACCAACAAGGAAAATTTTGTCTCCCAATTTTCCCAATTTTCATCCCCACTTGATGAGGCTAAAATAGAAGTGTGGGTAGAACTGTGAGTCATATCTTTGCAATACTTATCCGCCCAAATTATGGTTGCATCTTCTTCCACAATGGTTGTTCCAACTGAGGTGAGCTCATCTGTCTTTTCCATGGAGAAGAGACTCTCTCCAAAAAACAACTCCAATTTTCTCTGGAAAAGGTCAAGTGCTTGGTTCTATAAGGTTTTTCTGCACAATTCTCAAGCACATGCAATACCAAGTGCATCTCATGATCCACCATCCCATGATATTTCTCCATATGTTCAAGAATGAAATCATCCTTGTGAAGATGGTTGAATGGTGTGTAAGAGGGTAGGTGAGATCTTTGCAACTTCTCCCGAAGTTGCTCTATCTCCATCTTGGACTCTTGGAGTGCACATTGAGTGCTCTTCAAGGAATATTGGGTGGTTAATAATTCCCGTGTGAGATTGCATATCTCTTATTTATCCTTCAAGGATGCTCCATATGAGAACTCCACAAGCTCAAGTAGACTATCTCTATCAGAAAGCAACTGCAAAAAATTACCTTTGGTGCTTGTCATGGATTTCTGAAACTTCTCCATGTCTTCACTGGAAGATTTCCCCTCCAACTTCCACTAGAGATTTGTATCAATATAGAGGTTCTATGGAGAGCATTTAGGGTCTCTTTGATTTTTCACTCACTCATCTTCAGTGACCTCTTCTTCTTCCCTCTCTCTAGTATCAACTTCATGGAACTCTAATGTTGAAGTGGAAGTTGATCTTGGAAACTCTTCTTCAAGTGAAATCTCTATGTCACCAACATAGAGAGATGGAAATCCCTCCATAGATATCTCAATGAAATTTGAGCACCCATCAGTAGGCACTCTTTCAATCATGTCCAAAGTGTTTCTTATCCCTCTAGATTGTTCTCCTACAAGAATGGTGGTAGGGTTAAGTGAAAGTACACCCTGCTCTTTTCTTGCACAATCCTCATTAGTAAGGATTTCAGTTATGTCTTCCATGGATGCAACATATTTCTCTTTATGCTCATGGGAAACTAGTCCCTCTCCTTCATTGCAAATACCTTGCAGTAGCTTGCACTTCTCTTCATGATTCTTTATTTCTGCTTTCCCACTTGCAAGACTAGATGGTTCATAGCTCTCCTCAATGATGAAAGTGGGATTTAGGGTCTTATTGATGTCAAGCCTTCCCTCTGATGTGGTTGCAACCTTATCATTCTGCAAGAGAGTACATAAATATGAACTGTGTGTATCCTTTTGAATCATATTTTTCTCCTTCAGGTTTCCTAGTTCATATCCAGCTGGTGGAGGTGTGTCTTCGACTTCCTTAGGAAGATCAACTGATGATTTCAAATCTGATATATGTTCTTTTTTTGGATTTGATCCAAAATATCCCTTATCATCATTGACAACCTCACCCTTCTTTGCACTGATTTTTTGATCACCAACAGAGAAACTAGGAGTGAATTAACCTCTCTCACAATTGGCCTTCCTTTTGCAGTCCTTAGATGCAAGTGAAGAATTTTTATCCTCCCATGGATTAGATGGTTGTAGGTGAACATCGCTGCTGCAAAAATAAAAAAAACTTCATCATACATGTTCTTCACCTCATCCTCTTCCTGTACAGATACTTCAATGTCCTGCTCCTCCACCAAATTTTCTAATTCACACCTAAGCGGTGTGTTCTTGTTTTCTTTTTCATTATGTAGCTCAAAAAGTGACTGTAAATATAGCTTATGTACCTCTTTAAGAATATCAAATTAAAAAGACTATTTTCCATATATTCCAATTAATCACCAAATCCTAGAACTATTTTCCATATATTGCCTTTAAAGTTTCTATTCCAATTAATCACCAAATCCTCATACTATTTTCCATATATTGCGTTTAAAGTTCCTCTTAACAAGTGTATCATAAAGACTTTGAGATCTACAATTATTAAGATTTCCAATCTACCAACTATTATAAACTACTAATAAACTTAAAAACATGTAACAAATAAACTCTTATTTATAAGATGTAATAAAAAAAACTAAAAAAACTTCATTTAACAAAATTCTCAATTTTTTTTTAAATATTAAAATTTATTCTTTTCTTAAAACACTACAAACCCTAAGGAATAATACTTATCTATAATATTTATCTCCCATTTAATTCGAACTTTGTAAACTCACACCCGTCAACAACTCACTATTTGTAGAATCCTTAAAACTGAAATAATCATAATTCCTTTTCTGATTTCTTTTTTACCTACCATATTCCTTATTTTATAATTTTCTCGTGTAATTCCATATTGGATTCTCACAAAAAGCTTTGTACATTGCTTGATATGTGTAATAAAAACTCTGTTATAACAATTTTTTTTTAATTATGTATTTAATAATAATTTTTATTATTAGTAGTAATTATGTAACTTAGTTTAAGTGGTTATGATTAAATATTGATATTAAAAATAAAAATTAAAAACTCATAAGCGTATACTTTTTTAAAAATCGAAATTTAAATTATATAGTAAGAATTTGGATTTCGGCTTCTTGATGGACCATTCTAAAAACTTTCATTATTTGTTTTTATCGGGGCACATAAAACTGAGAAAAAACAAAAATAGTTAAAATACACAAAAGCTGAATATATTGTTCCAAGAGCTGAATATATTGTTCCAGAAAACATACACCAAAATTTGAGAATAGGAGAAGACCAAGGATTATTGTGACATGGAATGACAGAGTTTCGAGTCCAACAAGCGCCAAGCGAATTCATTCCACTACGGATTATTGTATGTATTTTAATGATTTTCCAGCTGTGTTTTTCAGGGTTTCGCTGATAAGGAACCCGCGGCAGAATCCCTGGGCTCGACGGCAGTTAAAGACAAATCCTGAAGCCGATAAGCTTCGTCCTGCCGAGAGCCGTGGTCGAAATTGAGCTCGTAACTCAGAGGGTCGTAATGGAATCTCGACGGTTTAGAACTGCAAATGACATGGCCGTCCGTCTTGAACCTGCGAACGAACTGTTTCCATTTTGGACCGCTGCAGCAGCTTCCGGCATCGTCAATAACAGATTCCGACCATTCTCCGGTTCGTCTAACGCTGTTCCAGCCCTTGCGCCACCAATTCTGAGAATCCCCATCCATGGAATCCGCCCTGGGGCTCGATCGCCTGACCTTCTGAAACCACGAGGGCCGAGGGGCTAAGCGGTCGTTGTCCGACCCGCAGCAGAAGCAGGAGGAAAAAAGCCGGCCTACGAATGTGGCCTTGCGAAGGCCTGTGTGGGATTGATCCATCTCCATTGCAGTTGCAGGATTCGATGCCTGAAACGGCAGTGGCCACATTTGATAAGATATATTCGAACGTCTGGAGGTGGGATTTTGTAGAAAATGTGCAAATGGATATTGTCACTAGATTATGCTGCCACAGCTAAGTGAGGTGTACGACGAGTTAGTTGTCAATCAACTTGTTCACAATGCCAGTTGGCAGATGTCAGATGGGGCGGGAGAGTGCAAAGATTTTGTCGTCATGTGTTCACGTGGAAACTAAGGGACGTGGAAACAAAGGGATAAGAGGCGTTTTTTTTATTTTCTTTAATTCCTCTAGAATGAGGTAATCATTGGCAAATAACGCAGGGGCGGGTTGGGAGCAGTATAAGCGCTAACCAAAACGCCCCCACCCCGCCGGAATCCCGTAGACCAATTGTGATGTAAATCATAATTTTGAGGATTTAAATGGTATTTTTAATCATTAGGGTGGTTTTAAAATCAGCAATATAGTAAAAAGGCGGTCTGATAGAATTTACAAAATCATAAAATGATGAAATTAACAATTTCACACCAGAAATTGGACGGCTGGAAAAGCGGGGCGATTTGGTTAGTGTTTATCCCACGCGGGCGGGTTGGTGGTGGAGATTTGAAAGTTTTTATGAAATTTTTTAATTGAAGTATTTGGCTTATTGTAATACTTTTTCTTTTTTTGGGTTATTGGTGTTAAATTTTGTTGTTGATGATAATAGTAGATAATTTAGTAGGTGTTTTTAAGTGGTTATAGTTTTGATAAGCTAAAATGTTAAGGAGGTTTGTATTGTAATGGAAATTATGAAATTGCGGTCTAATAATTTCAAGAGAAAGTGACTTTTATGTTCAATGCATGTACTCTCATAGAAATGAGAAATCATTTTCACCTATAATTTTTTAGAAAAAAAAATCATTTTTTTAATCTTTGGTGAGGTGATTTATATACAGTGTTTACTTAGTGAGTTTGTAGGATCTTTTCGGTGAGGTCACAAGTGATTTAGATACTAGCTTTCAACTTCTTTCATTATGTTGATAGGCTTTTAGATATATCTCAGATTTTGGACTTGCTTGACTAGATCACTAAGTGTAACAAGTATACAACAGGGATTCATTTCACTATCCTCTTGTCTTTTTATGCTTAATAAATAAATCTTGATTAAGATTTAAATAACCTTCAGTTAAAAAGTGGATAAAGAAATAGGTAAGAAATTTGTTTTTGTTTTTTTCATATCAATTTTTTTATTAATAGTATTTGTTTTGTGCTTATATTAACTCTATCAATCTGGTATGAATAATGGATATACAATTATATATTTTAGGCTTTTTTTAATAGTTAACTATCTTTGGTTGTTCCTATTGATATTCGTAGGCCACTTTACTTGTGGCTCTGCTAATTTACTTATTTTAATTGAAGCTGATTATTCAATGTTGTTTACTGGTTTGTGATGGGTTCAGTTATGCCAATAGTCCATATCCAAAGGTCATAATATTTTTTGCTTGTAGGAATTTTTTTTATAACATTTTTCCTTACATGTATGCCTTTTTTTATTGTTTAGTTATGCAAAAATAAAAATTTGTTTAATGTTTATTTTGGTATTTTTTTAAAAAATGGTTTCAGGTTATAGGCTTATATAGAAATTGTAGATATTCACGTACTTCTATTTCTCAAGTGCATTTTTGATGGGCTTCTATGAGGATCAAGAATGAATTTTTCTGCGATGTAATTTATTGAGAAGCAATGTCTAGAATTGGTCGACCTAAAAAACATGGGGGACAAACAACGCTTGATAATGTATTTAACTTGAGTCGTCATGATGTACATGTTGAAGAAGATGTTAATTTTGAAAATGAAAAGAATATTGAAGAGGAAGGTCCTCTAGAAAAGAAAGGTAAAGGCATAGGAAGATCATTCAAACCTGCATGGAAGTTATTGCACAAATGGGCTTATCCAATAATAGGCACAAATGGTGATGAGCGTATTAAGTGTTTACGATGTGTTAAATTCAAAGGAGATACACCATTTGCAAGGGAAGGTAGTAGTACAATCCAATTAAGTGGATTAAATGTCCATGCATCATCTGAGGCTCATAAACGCTCGATTCAACTATTGGAATATGAATCGAGACAACCATGTTTGCCCATCCAAAAGCACATTGAACTTATGTTGGATGTTGAAAAATCCAGAATAATTAGTGCTATAGAAACTATGTATTTTGTGGCTATAAGGGATTTACCTTTTGAATTGTACAAAGACTTGTGTGACTTGCACAGGTATAAGGAAACTCCTAATATGCCATTAACCAATGAATATTCTTCATATGTTAATATCACATCTGGTAAAGAGTTTTTAACTGCAACAAAAGAGGTTTATTGGGAAAAGTTAAAGGAAGAAATTTGTTCGATTCCTTTTTATTCCATTCTAGTTGATGAAAGGACAAATAAAACAATGAAGCAACACTTGATTGTATATATTACATATCTAATGGATGGAAGGAGGGGTTGCATGACAAAATTTATTCAACTTCTGAAAATAAAAAACAGCACTGCACAATCCATGTATGAAGCATTATCGGGGTTATTATATGAGATGAAGTTATCAAAACACAAAATGGTGGGTTTTGGGTCAGATGGAGCTTCATCAATGAGAGGAATCCATGAAGGTTTGGCAGCCAAGTTACTTCGCGATGTGCCTCATTTGTTATGCATTCACTGTGTAACACATCATGAGGTCCTAGCTATAACATATGCTTCAAATTATTTTCCAGAATTTAGTTATAAATTGATAAACTAGCCAATAAATTATATTCATGGCTAGGAAAATATGCAAAGAGGCATGGAGAATTTAAGAGTTTGTGGACCTATTTCAAATTGACAGGTTGCAAGTACTACAAATTCATCAAATACGATGGCTTTCTAGGGGGCAGGTTATGAGCAGGCTTGTTAAAATCATGCCAGCATTGTTACAAGAATGGAAACATGGTGATAGAAAGATGTATGAAATGGCAACAATATTCCAAGTTCAATTTTGCATCCATTTGCTTGCTAATGTTTTGACTGAACTAAATAAGTTGAGTCAACGATTTCAAGAGGAACACATCGATATAACATCCATTGGCATGCAATTAGATGTCCTCATTGATCTTCTTCTTCGAAGATTCTTGTGAAACATATTTGGGGCTAGTTCTCAACATGTTTCAAATTTCTTAAAGAAATAAAAAAATGGAAATTTGGATTTTATTGATAATACAGGTGTTTCACATGTCCATTCGTTAAGATTTGAACCTTTACCAAATTTGCTTGGGTTTGGTACTATGGAAGATAGCATTCACTTAGGAAAATCATTTATCCAAAAGTTGGTTGACTGTCTCAATGATAGGTTTACAGATTTGCTGGTATTTAATGCAGCAAAACTTTTTAGTCCCTATTGTTACTTTGAAGAAGAGAATGAAAGAGATTCTGAAACAAGACGATGGTTGTTACGCCCATGTGAAAAATTTGATAATGGAAACTCACCTATAATTGATACTGAAAAATGTGAAGGTGAAATGGAAAGTTTTGTTGTCACTGTACATCGAGCATATCCAAAGAAAAATATGTTTGGAGCATGGGAGCAATGCAGAGGTGAACCAGAGTGGTGTGATTCTTTCCCAAATTTGATGAAATTGTGGCAAGTTGTTTTGATTCTTCCAGCAAACACTGCTAGTTGTGAAAGAGGATTCTCAAAGTTGAATCATATAAAAAATGATGACAGATCAAGAATTTGCTTAGAAACCTTAGACACTTTAATGTTTTTATCTCTATCATCACCTAAAGAGTTGCATGAGGTTGATTGGAATGCAGTTTATGAAACTTGGACAAAAATGAAGTTGCGACGACCTTCTCCACTAGGATGAGTGAGTTGATGATGATACACTGTTTATAACAATATTGTAACTCCTAACTAGTTCCCCCGGTGGTACCCTCTGTAGGATAGGGCTTTGGTTTGAGCATGCTGGTAGTTGCAGTTTTTTAGTTCAATACAAACATGGTGGAGAAAACACCACAAATTCTATGGAAGTGGTAATATTTTATATTTTTAGATTTCTTATCATTCTGTGATTCTTTCTCATAAGAAATTAAATGTTTATGCTGAGTTTTTACAACCATGATACCTTCAGTTCCTATGTATATATTGGTGTTGTGTTGGACTCAAATAGACCTTGGTTGCAACTATATATGTTTGGCTTGTTTGACTTGGATATTAACTGTGGATTTTTTTTGGCCTATGGTTTTTGCTTATGGACGTGTTGGTTGTAATGTATATGTTTTGATACTACTGTATATTTCTTATACAATTGATATGTTTTGGTACTGCATCTGTTTTGATATTGTTGTATATGTTTTGATAATGCTGTGTTTTTCGATTGATGTATATTACTTATACAGCTGACCTTGTCATCATGCTTCATATACTTTATCAATAAAGAGTATATAGTTGTTCTTTGGGAGAAAACAATTATGCAATAACACATGCACTGCATCTGTTTTGATATTGTTGTATATGTTTTGATAATGCTTATTTCTCTATTGATGCATATTACTTATACAGCTGACCTTGTCGTCATGCTTCATATACTTTATCAATAAAGAGTATATAGTTGTTATTTGGGAGAAAAAAAGTATATAGCTGTTCTTTGGGAGAAAAAAAATTCTGCAATAACACATGTATTGAGGTTAGGCAAAGAATGTGTTTATTTGTTGAAATAATTAAAAATTGATATGTTTAGTACTATTTATTTTTCCATATACTTTTATTTGTTTTATTTATTTTTTCATATAGAGCATGCTGAATTTTTCTTGATGTATTTTTTCATTTTATTGATGTATATTACTTATACAACTGACCTTGTCGTCATGCTTCATATACTTTATCAATAAAGAGTATATAGTTGTTCTTTGGGACAAAAAAAGTATATAGTTGTTCTTTGTGAGAAAAAAAAGTTCCGCAATAACACATGTAATGAGGTTAGGCAAAGCATGTGTTTATTTGTTGAAACAATTAAAAATCGATATATTTCGTTCTATTTATTTTTAAATATACTTTTATTTGTTTTATTTATTTTTTCATATAGAGCTTACTGAATTTTTCAATTTAATTTTTCATATACTTTTTTTTGTTTTATTTATTTTTTCATATAGAGCATGCTGAATTTTTTTCGATAGTAAAACCTTAGATTTTTTATAGTTCATTATTATTATTGGTTACATTATAAAATCATATATGTTCTATTTTTATTAGAATAATATCTTGCAATAGTTGTGTATCAGATAAGGGATCCCCTTGGTTCTCTATATATGTGATGACGAATAAGTTTGTTTTGGTATGATCATATTGTTAAAGATAGTGCAACTGGGAGACCCATTCTCAAGGAGGATGGTACCCTAGTTGGTTAATTAGGGAAGAGTGGGACCCTAGAAGGTACCCTAGGGCCCGCAATAGTCTTCCAGGGTTATTGGTCTGGGACCAAGCAGGTTGATTCCATGGCAAAGTCCCTAACATATGGTTAGGGCCCCTATATGTCACTAGGGTATTCTGGTCTAGGACCATAATACACCTTGGTCTTGTGGGTAATTGGGTTGTCTTAACTTCTATTGTGGCACCTTTGGTTTATTTTTGTTCCTTTATCTTTTACTTGGTCCTAGCGTCCTTTTTATGTGTACCTTTGGTGTGATGAATTTTATTTTATGGTTTTTATTGTTGGAACATTGGTACCCTATCTTAAGTCAACTTAACTTTATTTTATGTTTTATTGGTAACCACCCTAAAATCTAGGGTTGAAGGAGGACCCTTCTAGATTTTCTTTCAAGTTATAAAAGCAAGTCTTATCCTTCATTGTAATAATATAAGTTAGATATCAGCTTTATGTCAAGAAGTATGCTGCTAAGGTTTCACTGCTTCATCCCTCGGTTTTTCAGATTCAAGTTTAAGGTTGTCCCTTCTTGCTGAACTGTGACATTTTGCAGCTGACATGTGAATTTGTCCCGTGATTGCTTTGGGTTGATTCAAAGTTCTTTTTTAAGCTGTTGTTAATATGGCATGTGAGATTCTCTTGGACTATAGCATGGGCCTCATTGTTTTAGGACTGCTAAGTCTTTTTGTGAACAACCTTCACTAGCTGAGTCGAGGTTGTATCCTCTCTGCTGCTGGCCATGAAGTGTCTTCCTTGCTGACCCATGATTCTATCCTCTTTGCTACTGGTCGCGAAGTGTCTTCCCTACTGGGTGTGACTGTATCCTCTCTATTGTTGGTTGTGAAGTGTCTTCCTTGTTGGGCATGACTGTATCCTTTCTGTTGTTGTCGTGAAGTGTCTCTCTTGAGCATGACTGTGTGTCACTGCTAGGTATGACTATGTTTCATGCCT
>LPNX010228946.1:78104-217673 GCA_001517045.1 Pseudotsuga menziesii | reverse complement strand
TGGGTCAGTTTCAAGTAACATATCCTCATTATAATAATCATTCTTTTATGCTTGTACAATGGAAATTTACATCACACACTGCACAATAGTGGTAGAATCTCCCTATTACTTGGAATACAACAGTGGTAGAATATACCTATTACTTGGAATATAACCACTCCAGATGCCCAATATCAGTTGAATAGAAAATGAGCAGGTCATCATATTAACTCATTTCCTTCAAGAGGCTTGCAAGTTTGGAATCCATGGGTGCACCCATCAACATATTCACAGGATGTTTGGAATCCATTAAATTGTAATAAAGGTATGAAATGGGCCACTTTTTCATTTGGATTTTGTTATAGCATATGGCATATCTTTTTGCACACTATTGTTTTTAGATTAATATGACATTTTTTTTTTCTTTCAGGTTATAATGGCATCTGCAGTCCAAATGTAAATAAGGTGGTTAGTGTATGCCCAATTATTACTATGTTCATCGAGTTGACAATAGATGTAATTGAAGACAGAAAGATCGGGGCATAGAAACCATTGAGTTGTGGAGTGGTTGTTTAACAAGCTCAATTATATGCAAACATATGGTGATCTAGCTCTCGGTATGTCCTTTTTCTTTGATTTTTTTTCAAGGTAAGTTTTTGGTTCTATGTACATATGTATCTAAAACAATGTATTCTAGGTTTTAGTTTCAATTTTCAACATATTCACAAGCAGGTTTTGGTTTGAATTTTCATCATATTCACAAGCAGTTTGACATCTATTAAATTCTAAAAAAAATATGAAATATAGCACTTTATCAATTGGAATTTATTTATAGAAAATGAGCAAGTTATCATGTCCACTCATTTCCTTAAGGAGGCTTGCAAGTTTGGTTTCACCCATCAACATATTCACAGGACTTTTGGAATCCATTAAATTGTAATAAACGTATGAAATGGATCACTTTGTCATTCGGATTTTGTTATAGCATATGACATTTCTTTTTGCACACTATTGTTTTTAGATTAATATGTCAATTTCTTATTTTTTCAGGTTAATGGCATCCGCAGTCCAAATGTAAATAAGGTGGTTACTGTATGCCCAATTATTACTATGTTCATCGAGTTGACAATAGATGTAATTGAAGACAGAAAGATCGGGGTAGAAAAGCCATTGAGTTGTGGAGTGGTTGTTTAACAAGCTCAATTATGTGCAAACATATGGTGACCAATGTAAGTTTTTTGTTCTACTTACAGATGTATCTAAAACAATGTCTTCCAGGTTTTGGTTTTGTGAAGATGAAAAAGGTCTTGAACTTTCCATAAATCATGAGAGGCATTCCATCTGTAGTGAAAATGAAACTTAAAACTAAAATCATAGATTTTACCCATAAAGATACCTTTATTGTACAAGTTTTAAGTTGTTTGTCATTACTTGCTAATTCAAGTTTAGTTACATATAAAGCAATTGAGATCTTTGTATATATATTTTTTCTATTTTTTGATATTCATTTACATTGTATATAATGAAATTTTTATATATTATCACATTTTCAAATGAAAAGAATGAATTATTTTTACTCTTCAACATTGAAGGGTTTAATCTTTGAGAACCCTTCAAAGTGAAATAGGACCCTGCCCTTCAAATTTGATCCCTGATCCCATCCAATGTCCATGATCCAATTCCGTTGAAATTGTACCCACTATATTGATGTCACAACATTGGAAGACATCAATACATAATCGATACATTTAAAATCAAAACAATGGAAGCTGTGAGCGGACTCATCACTCGGGGGAGGCTTCCATCCCATTGGGAATGGTAAATTGTAATTAATAGTTATCCGTAACAGTTAAGTTTTAACTTTTAACCAGCCAACTTCTAAGCTTGGAAAGACGTGTCATGTGCCGTAGGTTGCAGTGATCACGATTCACGGAATCACGAATCACGATGTATTTCGGGTGATGGGTCCCACTAAAAACTAGAGTGACAAGCCCCACTAAAAAACTATTAAACTGACAGATTTTGGTGTTGCCCTTCAAGCAAAATTTTAATAAACCATTCACAGTTTCATTATTGACGGGCCTATTAACGAATTAAATTTTTTTTGCATGTTAAAAATAATTTCAGTCTTCTATGACGGGTAAAATGGTGCTTGACGGGCCCCGAAGGCTTCAAATTTGAAGCCTGGGCGGGTTGGTGGTGGAGATTTGAAAGATATTATGAAATTTCTTAATTGAAGTATTTGGCTTATTGTAATATTTTTTATTTATTTTTTGGTTATTGGTGTTAAATTTTGTTGTTGATGATAATAGTAGATAATTTAGTAGGTGTTTTTAAGTGGTCATAGTTTTGACAAGCTAAAATGTTAAGGAGGTTTGTATTGTAATGGAAATTATGAAATCGGGGTTTAATAATTTCAAGATAAAGTGACTTTCATGTTCAATGCGTGTAGTCTTATAGAAATGACAAATCATTTTCACCTATAGTATTTTAGGAAAAAAAATCATTTTTTATCTTCATTAAAATTTGATAATTATTATTTTTAATTAATTTAAAATTTTAATAATATTTAAAAAAATTATTTCTTCAAAATATATATATATTCTAATTTAGTAATTTAGTTAAAGAATAAAAAAAATCCGTTTATTACATAATTAAGTTAGTATCATATATATATATATATACTAATTTAGTAATTTAGTTGATGAATAAAAAAATCCGTTTATTACATAATTAAGTTACTATAATAGAAAAGATTATGCAACAATAGTTATTCCTGCATTGGAAAGATTGCTTTCAAAAGCAGTCACGACAATTCTTCCCCGTTGCTTTGGATTCTGGTGGACTTTGTCAATTTGTGTGTAAGTTACAAGTAAGCACTATAAAACACGGAACGCATTTCCGCATAAATTTCCTTAACTATCATTTTCGTTAACTATCATCTAAACTTAAAAACATATTTATACATAACTTAACATTAAAATTTTAATTTGATTAACTGTATATAGTTGTTCAAAACTAATTATAATTTTAATAAATTCAAAGATTATACACTTCATTTACTTGGGATTGACATCATCATAGTTGTTTTTGGAAGGGATAACTATTGAAACCATGTAATCCCTATCTACATGGGAATATTGCTAAATATATGCTTCATGTTTTTTCACACACTCGTGGAAATACCGCTAAATAAATTTAGAGAGCGAAGAGGTGGTTTTTTAAGAAGATTTTTTATACAAATTTCTAAATTTCTAAGATCGTGGTGACATCAATTATTACATTAAAAAATACAATCCACTTGTTGACCATGATTCTCTCTAGCTTTTGAGTGTGAAGACTGTTCACGACAATGGTGGTCTCATAGAATCCTTTTGGCTAAGAAATATGAAATAAAAAATCAAGGTCCATTCTTAAGTATTTAAGAAATATTGACAATCATAAAGATGAAATACTTAATCTATACAATTTTTCTATCTAACCATCAAACTAAATAGATGTTTTTTAAAAATAAAATAGTAAAATGATCAATTTATATTAATATAATTTCCTTCATATAATAAGAAAATTAATAAAGTGAAGTTTTTTACAACGAAGGAATTTTTATGGCTAGATTGATTTGGAAGACAATATTGTAGATTTCTCATCTCTTAGGAAAATAGATAAGCATCACAAGCATTCTCACACTTTAGTTGGTTTTGGGTTTCTCTCCAAGTCATGGTTTCTCTCCAAATCCTAGTTCCTTATCACTTCACAAAAAGTGCTTTCTAGACAAGACAATGCCCATTCCAGGTTTGACATCACTTCACCCTATGCTTAGATTTTACCTATGTGAAATATAGAACACATAGAACAAGTTTTATAGACAAACCATGCCATTCAAGACACTAACTTCTAATTTCCATTAAGCAGAATTCTATTTATAGTGTTTACATATTAGGTTCTTGAATGATCTATTGAAACTATTCAAAAGTCGGTGGTGCATTCCAAAAGCTCTAGAAATGTCATTGGATTCTAGAGAATTATGTCCGTCAATTACAACTACATTGAAATTTTGAGTCAACATTATCTTTAACACACCCCATTAATGTTGACTACATAAAACACATACAACAATGCTTACATGAAAATGATTCTATACAACATATGGGTCACGCCTGCCACTTTGGGTCGTATGGCTAATTATGTACCCATTTACAACATGATATTAAGACTCAACATTTACATCACCCTTTTTGAGGTCTTCATACTATCCATTGTGGATATCTTGCTTTGATTTCAACATATTAGGGGGAAACAAGCATTTGATCACTCAAATGTGATAATAAACATTGGTGTCTATACAAAACTTCTTTATTAAGTCTTGGTGCCACTTTTCCTCTATCATAAAATTGCATGGCTGAATGAGCCCAGTAATGTGTTTTTCTCAATTGTGAACTCCACATTTTTAGACGTGGAACATCTATCCATCCATAGTGTTTATGAAAAACATTTTTCTTCAAATTCCATTCAACTACATGCCATACATATGTCCATTTGTCTTGTAGATAACTTTTATATGTCTTATATCTTGTCTTTTGCACTTGATTTTGTTCATGATTAACACCTTTACCTACATGATCATTCTTGGAAGAATCATTTGTAGAGACATTCTCAACATCCTCAATTGGACCATTCTCAACTTTATAATATTTGAATAGATTATATCCAAGACCCATATATTTAGGCCTATTTTCAATGTCAATAGGTTCTACATTTCCTTGCCCAAATTTTCTTAGCGCCTTTCCTTTATATCCCATCTTTGAAGTAGTTTGGAACCAATACCCTTAGTATGTCTTTCAAATACACCAATTTTCTTTTCATTGTGGTTTAACTTTGTTTCTTCTACATCATCTGTCATTGTTTGTGCAACAACACTTTTCTTTTTCATTTCTTTGACTTTCATTCCTTTCATCATATCATCTTTTGCAATCAACTCATTTGTTAATTCTTCAACCTTGTTTATTAATCCCTCATTTTTATTTGTTATATTTTTCACACTTATCTTGTAAACTTTCATGATCTTCCTTTAAACTTGTTTTTTCTTTTCTTAATTCTACAACCTCCTTAATTAACCTTTGATTTATCTTTTGGAGGGTTGCAACTTGTTCTTTTAACTTCATGCCATCTTCTCGATCATTCAATTTCTTGAATTCATCTGAATTCTTATAAAGTGCTTTTAAAATTTTCCAAATATTAGTACCATCCTTATAATATTTAATTTCTTGAAAGATATAATTAGTTATACAACACTTTATAAGAGCTCAAACTAACTTATTTCTTTTATCCCAATTTTCTAATTCTTCTTCATTTATAGGGACAGACTCAATGCCAATTACCAAATAATATGCATCTATTGATATTAAAGAAGATTCAACTCCATATATCCATTATTCCCAATTATTTCCATCAAATTTAGTTCTAGGTAAAGGCATAATGAGATCCATTTATCCTTCTTTAAAAAAAAAATTCAGTTTTGCACAGAACATAATTTCACTTATTCTCAAAACAATTTTGGTAATGCACTTATCTTCTTAAATTGACAAATTTATGTTGAATACCTCCTTGCCGCCTATCCCCACCTTATGATAAGGATCTATAAACCTCTCAAAGCTGGCTAACATATAGTATTTTAACCAACCAACAACACAATTCCATGATAGGGCACCTTAATCCAGCGACTCATAGTATTCTACAGTTGTGCTCCCTTACTCTTTGCACATCACCGCTAAAAAAACATTAATGTTGTATGTTGCTTTCACTCGATTTGTGGGCACCTCCACCTGTGTTTTCCACCTCGAAACTCTTTAAACAAAAAACAGTTGGATTCTTTCATGACAAAAGACAAAGTTTTCTTCTCAACAATTAAAAAAAAAAACTTTTAACTTGGCATATATTTCCAAAACTAGCAGGACATAACCATTTACCGACACTTGCAAATCAGCATCATAATCAATGATGTTCAACATTGCAGTAAATATCTCCCATAATAGACCTCAAGTGAAACATTCTTCCCGCATGTAAATATCTGGGCTTTGAGCATTATACCGTAGCAGATAGCGGCTCCTTGACAGAACAAGGGTCTTCCTTACAAAGAAAACGACGACTCAAAAAAAATGGTGGCTCTTAGGAAGCGATTATTACTGGATGCAACATTTAGTACACGATTGAAAATAATCTAATCACATGCAACACTAACATGCCCTTGAACCCTTCTTGCAACACAGTATAAATTTTCCAAACATGACACAAAGTCATATGCCAATGACACACATCTCATAAATTAAATAGCAACACACACAATATTCACATCAACATAACTTAATTTTACATAACTTTGTCCAACATCAAAGAAGGTGCATAATAATTTCTTCAGAACGTAATCTTTCTTGAATTATAATTACAGGATATATAGCCAATCATGAAACGATCTCACAAACTGCCCATTAATACAGACAAACAACTCAACACATTTTCAAGCACCTACATAGAGCCTCGTATCAAAACAGAGAAACTGTTACATTTGCAGAGACACAGAATGCCCAACATCGATTGGGATCTGATACCATGTGTGAAATATACAACATAGAGAACATAAATCAATATAGAGAACAAGTTTTATAGACAAATCAGGACATTCAGGCCACTAAATTCAAATTTCCATTAAACACAATTCTATTTATAGTGTTCACATATTAATTTCTTGAATGTTCTATTCAAACTATTCAAAAGTCAATGGTGCATTCCAGAAGCTCTAGAATTGTCGATGGATTCTAGAGAATTCTACCAGTCAGCTATAATGACAATGAATTATTGAATCAACATTATCTTTAATATTACCTAGGGCAATATGCAAAACTCAACATAGGAATGGATTCGAGTTGTGGGAGTGGATTAAAAAAGTCTAGGACATAACCCAACATAAGCGACACCATCACAGGACTTGGGAGACACAAAGTTTCCAAAGAACTCGATTTTGAAAATGTAGTTCCCAAGACTATTTTGTTAGGGTTTGAAATACTTGAGCGATCCATCACCATTATGGATGGTTATATCCATACGTATTACTTTCCCTCCTTTTGGAAACAAGAGCCCTTCCCCTCTGGAAACATTGTCGAATCTTCATTTGAGAATTTAAAGTTGGTAGCCTCGAACTAAATCCTAGACATTATAGCCACGAAAATCAATATGTTGTTCCTGAAAAGCATCATCCATATGTGGGTTCAATTTATGCAAGAAAGGTTAAACTTGAGATGTTTAATGCCACAAGTCCAATGACATCACCACTTCAATCTAACAACTTAGGGTTTGAGAATTATGGCCTATCAGTGAATGAGATTTCTTGAAAAGGTCTAGGTTATGCACATGGGATTCACCTTGTTGACCAATATCTTATCACGTTCATTCATAAAGGGGTAATTTAAATTGTGAAAAATAAGGTCAATATATTGTAGGTATTGGAGGGGCAGTAGGGTATGGGGGGTTTATATGTATTGAGGGGTATAAAAAGGGGTTTCTAGGAAAATGGTGAATATCTTGTAAAAAAGGCTTTTTTTTAATTGGGAATATATATTTGGAGGGAGTATCAACAAAAGGATTTTGGTAGGTATTTATCAATATCTAGTCAAATTAGGGGTATTATTTAATATCCTATGAACGAATGCACTATGACATGGTTTCACTGAGTGAAGAACCCATGAGGCGATGAAGGTTTGAAGCTCAAGGATCCTTGTGATTATCAATATGGGAAGGTAGGAAGGATGGGTCCATCTTCTTCAATGGAAAATCCTTCTCAAATAGATTATGTTTCAATGGGTGGCCAAGGGCTCAATGTATCTACTAGTGAAGGGTATCTTCCTTGTAGGAATTTGGCCCCCTACAGAGTGTTTGATGAATCTCATCAGTCCCCATTGATGTGTTGTCATAGTAAAAAAGTAGAGTCACAATGGAGGAAGCATTGTTGTTTTTTTGTGATTTCTATTTATGAGTTTTGGGTTTTGTTTATTTGGTTTCCTTCAATGTTGTGTTTTTCGCCTGGTTTTCTATGATGCAAGAGAGTAAAACTTGTATACAGATGTATTTATTTGGTATTTGATATTTTGTTCCAACTAAGTGAAGGTCTACGATCTGGCATGGAGTTTAAGTGATTCATGAAGAGAGAAGGCAAAACAAAATTGTTTCTAAATAACATTCTTATTGTTTAAGAACACATTTAGTATATTACAATGCTTTTATAGAATTAAGGGTTTATAGAATTGAAGGGTTTCAAATTTGTTTTGAGAGACAAAGAGAGCACAACTCATGGTATCCTTAGGACTATAATCTAATCAAATATAAATGTGTTGTTTCTGGTAGCTACAACATATTGGTTTTGATTGAGCTAAGTATAGATGTTGGTCCAAAGAATTGGTACTTAATACAACTGTGAAATTTGTGAGTAATTTTATCAAGTCCACACATATTCAAGAATTTTTAGGTAGTTACAGAATGATGCTCAATACATATCATGAAAATAACTACGTGTCTTTTCTAGGTTTTGCATTTTAATTAACTTTACAACTTTATGTGTATCATAGTATATATTACACTTCAAAACCCTAATTCAATTGAATTATAGAAATAAAATCATTTTTGTCTTTCTTCTAGAAGGAAAGTTAATCTAGTGGCAAGAATTTGTTCTTCTATTTATACTATGTGCAGCGAGATTTGATTTCCTGTGGCTACAAGTAGTTTTAAACATATATGTAGATAATGTACAATTACAAGAGATTTGGTTTCTTATGGCTAGAAGTAGTTTTAAACATATATGTAGATAATGTACAATTACAAATAGTGCATGGCTTGTAGCATATGGATTAGAATATTAATAACGGCATGCGAAAGTAGTTCTTTATTTCGTTTTTTTAGGTTTACCTGTAATTATACAAAACATAGAGTTGCACTTTCTTTCCTTTTAATAATTTCCCAATGGTGTGACTTACAAGCCAAAATCACAAGTAGTGGAAAGAGAGAGAATCATACTTGCAAATTAGATGTAGAGCAAATTTATTGTGTGTATTTAATGACATTGTGTGACTAAGTTTTTTTCTCATAATCATTCATGACCTAATAATAATGATTTTGGGTGAGGTTGCGATCTTTGCAACATATGTTTTTTATATGATTGTTTTGGTTACACCTCTAAATGTTGTGATTATCATTGTTAAGTGAGTAAATTCCATCACTGTGACCTTGTTAATTTCATAAGACCACAACTTTGCATGCTAAATAATGATAATTATTCGTGTTATTGTGATATAGTGTTGTATACTTGTATTGGTGCACTTTATATTGAAGGAGACTTTGCATAACATGGGTATGCTAGGATGCCTTAGGTATAGCCTTGGTTCTACAATTATTGTAACTCATTCACCCCAAGATTTCGCTGTTGATTCTGTCACATAAATTTTGGAATTTAGCTTCTCAACCTAGTAAGACACCCTTCTCAAATATTACTATTTTTTCTCTTTGTGTTTTATGGATCTTAGATTGCTTCGATATGAAAAGGGACACATAATTATTGTTTAAATAAACATTTGGCTTATTCTTCCATTCTCATTTATTGGAGCAAATTTATCTACATTATTCTTTTCGTCTTTTTATTGCCACCTCCAAAATGTCTCGTATGAAAGGTGACCTTGCTCAACTTGCCTCAAACCAGAGACAATAATAAGTTCATATACAATAAATTTTGAGTTATTTTAATTTGGTAGAAGGATCTAAAAAACATATAGTAGATAATGTGTCTTGACAAATTGTAAATTTTTTTCTCGATAACTCTTCCTCAAAATTAAACGAATTATCCTATTTAAATTCGTTTATGATATTCCCTCCCTCCCAATATATATTCCCTCCCTCCCATGATAACTCTTGAACCCTCAACATATCCCCAAGTTATGCAAATTGAGGCCCCACCTAAAATTTTGAATCTAAGATCGCTAGTCTTGATGCACTCCTCCTCAACCATGCCTCCACTTCCACTATTTAATCCTAGATTTGATAAGCTCTATTGGTATCATTTTTTAGCATACTACACCCTTATACTAGTTTTGTCCCTTTTCCTTTGGCATATATTGGAAAAATGCATGCCTTTTAGGAGACCCTTAGTCACGTGATCCTTTTGCTAAGAATAAATTTCAAGCCTTTCGAGTCTAAATAACTTGTATATTTTTACAATTGGATTGTTTCACCAATATCTAGAATGATCCTGAAAACAAAGCTGGCACTAAGAATCTTTCAGCCACCCCTCACTTTTTGAAATTTCTATGTTTGAATTTTCGCGTAAGAGAACCAATTTTTGGAGGGGTATCAATGAAAAATAGACTTTTTTGTTGATACATCGATCGGAAAAGGACTTTTCTTTCTACCCATCGGTTGTTGAAAAAAGATATTTCTCTCTAAAATGTCGATGGAGAAACCACCTTTTACCACCAGCATTTCGATGAGAAATCTACTTTACTGAACGGTCAAAGAAAATTAACATGCCAGAATAAAGAAAACTCGACAAGGAAAGTAATTTATTTGCCGATACATCGGCCACACAATGTCTTTATGTCTCTACTTTTATTTAAATAAGGCCTCATTTGGAGTCACTCTAAAAAAAACACAACTCCTCACTAATGTGTCGACGAGGAAAAGTATTTTCCTTGCTAATGGAAATTACATTTATCTTCCAACAAACATTTCTAAAACAAACTTTCTCTAATGACATCCAAATCACCAACCACCTTTATTGTTTGGAAAAAATATTTCCCCACCTATAAAATATTTCCCTACTGATGTATCAGCGGAAAATTCACTTTTCTCGCTGATACAATAAGGGGGACACAAGGTTACAAAGGGAAAGGAGGATTAATTCACACATAAGCGTGGGAAATGAGGATTAATTCACACATGTGAAGCCTTTTAATAAGGGTCTTAGAGTCGTTCCATTGCTATTATACACTATTATCAATATAAGGAAAGGTTTTCAAGGCACAGGCTGCCCTTTGTTGCCCATGACAAAAGAGATTCCACCACATCACCGACCAACATCTTCTTTCTTTCCAATTAGGATTTCTCTACTACCTTTCTCTATTCAACAATGTACCATGGGTAATCTTGTTACATAATTACTTTTTAAAAAATATATAAAAGGAAAAGTGGGGTCAACAATTTTTTCAAGAGAGCGTATTTCTTCATGCTCTACCAAATCAAATTGTGCCACTCACGCGCACCCAAGTCTTACCCAAATCATGGCCTTGTCATTTCTCCCCTTTTAATTTTAAATCCAATTTTTATGATATTCCATTCAAATCACGACCATTAAGGGACTAGTACGCTTGACCATATCTTCCAATACTTCCAAGATCAAACACTTTCACCCTATTCACATGATCTAAGGAAAATTTTAGGGGTGAAATTTATCCTATGGGTTATTTTTCGACCTTTTTTCCAAAAAAAATTCACTAATTTGCCTTTTTTTCTTCAGAAATGATTTTCCCAAATTCCACACGGTAGTTTTTTTTTACTCTAAAAATCGCCAAAAACGTAAAAAAACTATATAAAGTGCTTAGAAATTTGAACATATTTTTTTAAATTCGCCAAACATTTTATGTTTGCAAATTTAAGAATTAGTAATATTTTCTAAGGTTTCCACACTTTGAGAAAATTATGGATCGTTAAAATTTTCCCTGTGATGCTCAACCCCATCTTCAATTTTCACACTAACATAGTGTGTCATGACCAAGACATACATTTATTAGTCGAAAGTCCAATTCAATCCATCCCAAAACCCATTTCTCCATCCTCTCGATTCTCAATGAAAAACTTCACTACAGTCCTCCTCACATAGTCAAATGAAGGAATTTTCCCAACCTCACCAAGTAAATCATGGCCACAATGATCATGCTTTATTTATAATCCTGTGAACACAAATGAAAATTTATTTTTAAGCTCTTAAAACATGCACGGATGGTCTGAATTTAGACCCTTGTTCTTTGAAACTTCAAGATGTTATCTCTATGTTTTCTAACCAAACTAATAAGCTTAGATGATGATAGTGTTGAATTTTAGGATAACATGATGGATTTCATGCATACTAGATAGAGAGACAAGGCAGTGAAGGTAACCTCATTTTAGGAAGGTAGAATAACCACCACATGCTTTAGAGATACGAGAAGAAAAACAAAAGAAAAGCCTTAATATAAATGCTGCAGGGTGAAATCTACAAAATTTTCAAAAGTAAGAATTACCCACTATCATAGTAGAGGACATAGATGATATGTGAGTGTACCAAAATATAAGAATATTATAACTATATTGGCTGGTAACTTCATTGATCATGTCCCCATGTGTCAAGATAGTTACTTGGATCCTCCCTAGGGTCAAAGTTGAGGATATATTTAATCACCAATTTTCATTAATCCTAATATAAGAAAGACATTATATGGGGGTATATCATAAAGTATTATAAGATCACAACTACTTTGGGTATTAACTCGAGCAAGCATGTTCCCATGCATTGAGATAGTTTCTTGGATCCTCCCTAGGTTCAATGTTAAGGATAGATTAATCCCCAATGCTGATGAAATTAAGTCCATTGCATATTTTCATCCATATAACCTAGACACTTATTACAAATTCCAAACAACAAGGATTCACATCACTAATGAGTGGTCAGATAATGTGTAGTTGGACATCCATGCAACCCTCTAGAGATAGTGCATTGGAGACAAAAGATTCAAGGAAAAGGAAGAGGGTGGCCCCTACCCTACAAAAATTATCAATCCCCCTTATCTGATGAAATCCATGTTACTAGCTCGATTGTATGGAGAAAGAGATTCCTCTAACTTCTATTAAGCCTAGGTACCAGTACTTCACACAAGAATCACTTAGGGTTTCACTTTCAACTAGGGAGAGATCTTATCTACAAACATGACATAAGCAGGCATGGCATCATGAAACCCACCACCAATTCAACTGTTAAATTTTATGTCTTCATACCTTATAGACATCATCTATGATGCAATTATTTCCCTAGGATGGGATCGTCATCTCTGTCATCTAAACCATCATAAACCCTTTATTCATTTTTATTGCAATTTTCTATGGGAGCACAAGTACACCAACAGATACCAAAAGATACGTGAGGAATTTATGAGACCATTGTATACATTGATTCACAAATGACATACACCACATTTGAAACCATGGTTGATCTAGAATATCGGTACCTTACAAAGGACCATGCATACTTAAGAATATATGGATGTTCTCAACCACCCACATACTCCCTAACTATGTGACTGATAAGGTGATATTGATGGAAACTACATATGAAACATATATAAACATGATTGGATCAACCTCTTAGCTAATAAGAAATCATTATGGACACCCACTATCCCTAGTGGTTGGAAACTAAAGCATTGAAACTGTTAAGGATGCAGGCCCAATAGAGATCAAATTAGTTTGTTTCACCTTGGTACAAAAATGTTCAGAAGAAATTATCTACTTAAGATGGTGAAGAGGAATTTTGACTTGTGCAAGTTCAATTTCCAATACACAAACAAATTCTTCGAAGATGAGGAAGTCTTCAAAAGATACTGAACCTTGGATAAATTGTGGCAATTATTAGGAAAAAGAAAACAATATCCAATCATCACCAAATAAAAGGAGGATAATGAAAAGAAAGAAGCAAAGAGAAGAGAAGAGAAAGTGAAGAAGAAAGAAGAAGTCGATTCCAAAGTAAGAGAAGAGGGTTAGGGAAAACTAAGAGAATGAGTAGAGATAAAAAAAAGGTTGAAGCAGAGATAACCATAATTACAACAAAGGTAGTTATAATTACAAAAGAAGAGAGGCTAAGAAATCTATATAAACAAGATACACAACAACAAGATCAACATACATGAAATAATGAGCAACCCACGAGGAGATACAACACAAATGAGCCTCAAACCCCAAGAACTATGTAGTTTGAAACAGGTTCCCTTGTCGTCTAGATCACAAGTGGACACATCCTACAGTTGGAACTTAGATTTGTGTATTTCACACCTTCAAAAGAGTAAGTAGTAGCTTCACTGTGATATTTTATGTTTGATTGTAAAAATAAATAGATTGTGAAGAGGACACACAAAATATTGAAAATATAATAACAACAATCCATGCAAGTCACTACAGAAGTCCCATTGGTCACATAAGTGGGATGAGACCCAACAAGTTCGGCATCACCAACTATCACAAGTACCATGGATACAGAATTAAACTTCGTCAATCTAATTAGATAAGTGGCAAGCCATAAATGAGATTGTTGAGTAAAATGGTTGTCATTGATGTCAAAACTATTAACGAAATTTAAAGATATGGTGGCAGGATGAAATCAACAGAATAACAAAGGAATAACCTTGTTATAGGTTGAATAAAAAATGAATAACCCTATAACAAGTTGAACAACTGAGATCGTTCATCCAAGTAAATCGACGACTCACAATGTTCTTGCTGAATGAACTAGCACAGAGGTTAAACCCGTATGAAGTTCCAAAACAATCAATATCGAATGACTCATATTAGTCTCGTACTAGATTCGACGGTTAAAGATTAATTCCAACAGTTAGACGGAAAATCCAAAGTTCCGCAAAAGATTAAGATCGGAGAGCTGAGATTAGTTCCGCTAAAAGAGATCGACGGTGCGGAAGAAAAATGCGGAAAGGGAATTGCAGAAGTAACGTTTAAATATTTTATGAACTCGTAATCTGGAAGATCAAAGGTCAGGAAAGACTCCGCAAGAGATCTACGGTGTGAAAGTAAAATGCGGAAAGGGAATTGTGGAAGTAACGTTTAAAGATTTTATGAACCCACAACCGGCAATCCAAAAGATTGAAGGTCAGGAAAGACTTCACAAGAGATCAACAGTGCAGAAAGGAGCTTGTGGAAAGTCGAGATATGATTTGAGGAAATATCTCATCCCGCATCCTGCAATCTGGATATCGACGATCAATAAGAAGCCTGATGTAGATCAACGGTGGGGAATTGTTGAAACAAAAACTTGGTGCAAAAATACGATTTAGAAAAGGAAATATGTAGAATAGATCAACGGTCCGAAGAGATCCAGAAAAAAGATCAACTGTCTGGATTGTATCTAGTGAAGAATATTATGGATGCACCAGAAAATGATAAACAAGGTTGCGAAAATGAATGTTGAGTTGTGGGAAGAACAAAATGTTTCCTTTGTTGAGGTGATGCAATGGTTGAACGGGTAGATGATGATTGGTTGTGTTTGTAAATAAACAGTCACGATCCAGAACGAAAGAGTGCAGCTATGGAAAGTTGCGTTGATACAAAATAGGTATAGGGTAAATAAATGAATGTGTAAAGAGTAAAGTGTATCTTTTAGTAAGCCTGATAGAGTCCAAAGTGAATATTTTTTCAACTGTTCTAAAATATTGAGAAAATCAGTCTAGGGTGGCAGGGTGGTGCTAGGGCAGGCCACAGGTATGTAGGGGGTCGAAGCCTCCTTCCAGTCGTAGTTGGAGAATAGGGTTTCATAGCATCCTTGTCTATTGAAGTAGGCATAAAACCATAGGGGTGTTATAGAATCCTCGTATGTAGTTGATGGAAAAATATAGGGTGTATCTACATCCTTTCTATTGTAGTAGATAAACAATTTTGTAAATTCATCTTATTGATGAGTTTTTGTTGGTGGTTTTCTCTTTTGAGGTTTCCATGATAAAATATGTGTCTTGATTGTTTATTTTGTGTATTTTAAAGTAAAAAATGACAATACTGATTCACACCCCCTTTCATTATAGTGGGATAAACCAACAATTGGTATCAGAGAGAGGTTCCTTCACAAGAGCTTAACCACTGGAAGGAATATCTCATCCAAAAATCACAATGGATCAACAAGAAGGATTGGCCGCTAACAAACCTCCACTATTTACCGGAGAAAATTATGGTTACTGTAGTATAAGAATGAGGTTTCATATGATGTCCCTAGGATGGAAGGTTTGGGAAGCAACAAAAAAGGAGCTTAAAATAGGAAACTGATACCCTACGGACATTGTTGAACTAGGTGAATATGAAGGTAATGCCAAATCCCTAAACACAATCTTAAGTGGTTTAACAAACTCGATATTTACTAAAGTTATGCATTGCACATCTTCCAAACAAGCTTGGGACAAGTTGAAAATTATCTATGAAGGAGAATCTAAGGTCAAAGAATCCAAATTTCAAACATATAAAGGTCATTTTGAAAGTATTAAAATGAAATAAGAAGAGAATATTAGTGAATACCTTCTTCATGTAGATTAAGTTGTTAATGCGATCAGAGGGCTTGGAGGAAAATTAAAAGAAAAGGAAGTGGTAAGAAAGGTACTAAGAACATACCAATGAAATATGACCCAAAGGTATCCACCTTAGAAGAATGAGATGATCTTGAAAAGGTAACAATGGAAGATTTACATGGAATTCTCACTGCATATGAGATGAGAACATGACAAAATGGATCTTCAAGAAAAGAAGAAGCTTTTAAAGCTGCCTAAAAAATCAATCAGGAAAACCAAATGATGAAGAAGCTTTTTTCATTAATAAACTTGAGAGAGGAACTAGAAAATACAAGGTGAAGTTACCTTTAAAGTGTTTTAATTGTGGAAGGATTGGACATTTTGCCTCTAAATGCACCTACACTAAACAAGATGAGACTGAAGAAAAGGAAACCTCGAAGTTCAAAATAATGGGTAAATCAGGAAACAATAAAAAACACCATGGGAAAAACAATTTTTTTTACACCATGGAAGACAGTGAAGATTCAGATGGAAGTGAAGCTGAAGAAATTGAAGTTTTATTTATGGGCCTAGATACTCAAGCCTCAAATAGTGACTCAGATATGGAAAGAGAAGTAGACCTAAGAGTTGAACTTGTTAGAGCCCTTGAAGAACTTGAGAAATGTAGGAAAAAGAACAGACAGTCAAATCTTGTCATCAGTCAGTTGGAAGCTCAACTCTTAGATTCCAAAAAGGTTGAGGAGGACCTAAACCTACAGCTCAAAAAAATAATAAAAAATTCTGAAAAGATTGTAGAAGAAATCATGCAATTCAAGAGAAAGATTGATGAAGGATCTATCAAATCAAAGTTTGAGAATAGCTCAAGGATTCTAGATGACATTTTGAGTAGACAAAGACCATCAGGTGATAGGTCTGTTTTGGGGATCATTAAAGAAAAGAATCCAGAAAGTTGTCCTGTCACAAATCAAGAAGGAAGTAAGAAAATCTATGCTGAACTACTAAAGACTCCAACTAAAAAGGAAAGAAGCAAGAAAGTTGGCTTAATTTCTCAAGATAAAAATAAAAATAATCTAGCACCCAAGAGGCCAAATAGATATCTAGAGATCTTTTTAGGTCACTTCTTTTCTTGTAATAATTTTGGTCATAAAGACTTAAACTGCAGAACTCCAAGAAAGGTTTCTGAATACAAGAAGAAGTCATCAAGTAATGAGTCGAAGGGAAATAATAATCTTTTTACATTACTTCAAAAATATGACATAGAATGTTATAAATGTAATAACCATGGACATATGGCAAGAGATTGTAAACTGAAGACTCATATAGTGGTTTTTCAAAACATATGACTAGTGAACCAAGAAAATTCATAACACTAAAAGATAATAAGGAAAATTCACTTTTGGAGACAATATGTCCTGCAAAATAATCGGCAAAGGAACGACCGTTTTCAACAACAAGATCAAAGAAGAAAATGTTTTGCTAGTTGAAAACATCAAACCTAATCTTCTCAGTGTAAGTCAAACATGCGACCAAGGAAACATTTGTATCTTTGACTCAGAAAAATGTGAAATCAAGAATAAGAAAATAGGAAAGGTCGTTGGCATTGCTATGAGAAATACAAAGAATGTATACATCTTGGAAAATGAAAACCAAAGCTACTTAAGTATGGTAGATGAAAGTTCGTTATGGCATAGAAGGTTGGGACATTTAAGTTTTGACAATCTTGCCAAAATAAGCACAAAGGAAGCTATAAGAGATCTACCAAAAATTGTAGTTCCTCTAAACTCTATATGTAAACATTGTCAACATGGGAAGCAAGCCAGAGCCAGTTTTAAAATAAAAGAACATATGACCTCACACCCTCTAGAAATAATACACACAAACCTTTGTGGACCAATTAGAACTAAAATCATGCAAGGAGATCACTATTTCATGTTGCTCATTGATGATTACACAAGGACAACATGGGTGGAATTCCTCAAAGAAAAATTAGAAGCTTTTGAAAAATTTAAAATCTTAAAGAAAATGGCTGAAAATGAGTTAGGTATGAAAATCAAGTGTCTTAGATCAGATAATGGGGGAGAATTTACCTCAAATGAATTCAATGAGTTCTGTGAAGGTCATGGAATTAAGAGACAATTTTCAGCTGTAAAAATTCCTTAATAGAATGGGGTTGTTGAAAGGAAAAATAGAACAGTCCAAGAAGCTTCCAAATCTATTCTCAATGAAGCAAAACTGTCAGATTCATTTTGGAAATAAGTTGTATACACAACTTTCTACATACTTAACAGAGGGAAACTTAGAGTGAATAAGGATAAGACCCCTTATGAATTGTGGTATGGAAGAATAGCCCCAGTCAAATATTTTAAAGTATTTGGCACTAACTGTTACATCAAAAGAAATGAGGATGACCTTGGAAAATTTGACTCCAGGACTGATGAAGGAATCTTTCTAAGGTATTCATCCACCAAAAGGGCATATATGTGTTACAATAAAAGGTTACATAAAATTGTAGAGAGTTTTGATGTGAAAGTAGATGATATAAAACCTAGGAAAGAGAAAAATCTTGAAAGTATTGAAAATACATGTGATGATGAAGTAAAAGAATTGAAAAAGGATGAGAGCATTCATAACGAAGAAGAAGACAAAGAGAAGCAATATACACAGGAAGATGAAGAAGAATTCCCTAGACCTGACACTAAAACTCCTTCTAGAAATATACAAAAGAATCATCTAGAGTCACAGATCATGGGTGATAAAAATGCTGGAGTCATAACAAGAAGAAAAATACCAAGTGTTGAACAAGCCCTACTCTTAATAGTTGAACCCAATAAATTTACCAAAAGCCAGCAAAAGTGATGAATGGGTAAAAGCCATGAATGAACAACTTGATCAAATTGAGAAAAATGAGACCAGGGAACTTGTCCCAAGACCTGAAGATAAGAACATTGTAGGAACCAAATGGATTTTCAAAAACAAGTTCGATCAAGATGGACAGGTAATAAGGAACAAAGCAAGATTGGTTTGTAAGGGGTATGCCCAAGTGGAAGGTATTGAATTTGAAGAAATTTATGCTCATGTAGCACGACTTGAAGTAATCAGAATGTTTTTAGCACTGTCATGCCATACAAATTTCAAAGTATATCAAATGGATGTCAAGTATACATTCCTAAATGGAAAACTAGAAGAAGTATATATTGAACAACCTAAAGGGTTTCTCTTATCAGAGAACAAATACTATGTTTGTAAACTGAAGAAAGTTCTTTATGGTCTCAAACAAGATCCAAGAGCATGGTTTTCAAGACTAGATAGTTACTTAAAAAAACAAGGTTTTAAAAGAGGAGCCACTGAAAGTAATATTTACCTAAAGATCGAAGATAAAAATATGATCATTGTTGTTGTCTATGTGGATGATATCATATTTGGAAGCAATCTTCAAATCCCGAGTGTAGATTCTTCCTCTGAAATGAAGAAATAATTCAAAATGTCAATGTTGGGTGAATTGACTTTCTTCCTAGGATTACAAGTCTACCAAACAGACGAAGGAATTTTCATCTCTCAAACTAAGTACATCAAAGATATGTTGAAAACGTTTAAAATGGAAGATTCCAAACCTATTGGTACTCTTACGGTCACCGGTTTCAAGTTTAAGGATGATGAATCTCTGGAAGTAGATCATGCCACGTTTAGATCCATGATTAGCAGTCTGCTTTATGTGACATCCACAAGACCAAATGTGATGCAAGCTGTTGGATTGGTGGCTAGATTTTAGTCAGGTCCCAAATAAACACATGTAACACCAGTAAAAAGGATTTTTAGATATCTAAAAGGTACCATGGAGTATGGTTTATGGTATCCAAAAGGACAAGACTTTACCTTGAAAGCATTTATTGATGCAGATTGGACAGTAAGTATTGATGATTGAAAAAGTACTAGTGGAGCAGCATTCTTTCTAGGAAATTGTTTAGTATATTGGTAAAGTAAAAAAAATCCTCCATTTCACTCTCTATAGCAGAAGTAGAATATATTTCTGCCGCCTCATGTTGCACTCAAGTTAGTTGGATGAAACAAACCCTAGAATATCTACTTATTAAATATGAAGAACCAATAGTGATCAACTATGATAACACTAGTGCTATAAATATGTCTAAAAATCCTATCATTCATTCTAAAACAAAACATATACCAATAAAGTATCACTATCTAAGAGAACAGGTATCTCAAAAAGATGTCATATTAGAATACATTAACATAAGAGAATAGATTGCTGACATTTTCATCAAACCATTACCTAAGGAAGCCTTTGAGCATCTTAGACAGGAGATGGGAGTAATTCCTTTACAAAATCACTAAGAGGAGGAATCACAATCTCAGGTGGAGATATGACGACAGGGGGAGTTTTCAAACAAGTTTCTTTGGCATTGGTGTCAAAGGAGGAGAATGCTTAAATATTTTTTCATCAATGCCAAAGGGTGAGAATGTTGAGTAAAATGGTTGTCATTAATGTCAAAGCTGTTAACAAAAGTTAAAGATATGGTGGCAGGCTGAAATCAATAGAATAACAAAGGAATAACCCCATTACAGGTTACAGGTTGAATAACAAACGAATAACCCTATAGTAAGTTGAACAATTGAGATCGTTCATCCAAGTAAATCGACGAATCACAATGTTCTTGTTGAATGAACTAGTGCATAGGTTCAACATGTATGAAGTTCCGCAATAATCAAGATCGGACAACTCATATTAGTCCCACACTAGATCCAACGGTTAAGTATTGATTCCAACAGTTACCCGGAAAATACAAAGTTTCACAAAATATCAAGATCAAACAGCTGAGATTACTTCCACTAAAAGAGATCGACGGTGTGGAAGAAAAATGCGGAAAAGGAATTGCAGAAGTAACATTTAACGATTTTATGAACCCGCAACCCGCAATCCGGAAAATCGAAGGTTAGGAAATACTCTGTAAGAGATCGATGGTGCAGAAGTAAAATGTGTAAGTAACCTTTAAATATTTTATGAACCCGCAACCCGCAATCTGGAAGATTGAAGGTAAGTAAAGAATCCACAAGAGATCGACGATGCATAAAAGAGCTTACGGAAAGTCGAGATACGATTTGAGGAAATATTGCATCTCGTATCCCACAACATAGAGATCGACGATAAAGAAGAAGCCTAATTTATATCAATGGTGGGGAATCGTTGAAATAGAAACTTAGTGCATAAATACAATTTAAAAAAGGAAATTTGTAGAATAGATCAACGGTCCGAAGAGATCCAGAAAAAAGATCAACTGTCTGGATAGTATCTAGTGAAGAATATTACAGATGCACCAGAAAATGATAAACAGGGACATGGAAATGAATTCTGAGCGGTGGGAAGAACAAAATGTTTCCTTTGCTGAAGTGATGCGACGGTTGAATGGGTAGATTATGATTGGTTGTGTCTGTAAATAAACAGTCATAATCCAAAAAGAAAGAGCACAACTATGGAAAGTTGCGTTGATACGTAATAGGTATTGGGTATTTACATAAATGAATGTGTAAAGAATAAAGTGTCTTTGTTAGTAATCCTGATAGATTCCAAAGTGAATAGTTTTTCAACTGTTCTAAAAGACTGAGAAAATAAGTCTAAGGTGGCAGGGTGGTGCTAGTACAGGCCACAGGTCTGCAAGGGGTCAAAGCCTCCTTCTAGTCGTAGCTAGAGAATAGGGCGTTGTAGAATCCTTGTCTGTTGAAGCAGGAAGAAAATCATAGGGGTATTGTAGCGTCCTTGTCTGTAGTTGTAGGAAAAATCTAGGGTCTATCTACATCCTTTCTGCTGTTGCAGATAAACAATTTTGTAAATTCATATTATTAATGAGTTTTTGTTGGTGGTTTTCTCTTTTGAGGTTTTCACGATAAATATGTTTCTTGATTGTTTATTTTGTGAATTTTAAAGTAAAAACTGACAATACTGATTCACCCCCCCTCTTAGTATTATGGGATAAACCAACAAAGATATCAATACTCTAAAACATAAAATCATCACCCTACAAAACAAAACAAGGTTTTGTAAGAAGAAAATGATCAATTGCATGAATGAAGGGGAAGCATGATGGAGATTAAGCTCTCTACATGAGACATATAGAGTGACATGGAAAGCACATATTCACAACCACAGAAATAGTTCTACAATTTACTAAGCACAATGATTCAACTCAAGCCTATAAAATAATGGTAGGAGATGAGGAGCTCAATCTGAGATCAGTTCAAATATCCCGTAACAAAATTATTGACTAGAAAACTCCTAGAAACAATTAGTAACAAATGCACCTCCCAAACTATCCAAGATCAATGTAGAAGAAGAAAAAAAGTATTACAAATCCATATTTAATGCCATGAAAGTTGTGACCAATCTTGACAAATATATCAATGTGATGTTGGATGTGTCAACACATCTTCCAAACTATTGTAAAACACACCAATGACTGCAACTTACCCTCATTTGGTGAATGGAAAGAGAAAATCCAGTTAAACAAAGAAATGTAGAAGTGACCAATATTAGTTGTGATAAATTGATAACCATCGAGGCCATAACCATTATTACCACTGAAAAATTGAATGAGTTTGTGGCCAAACCTATCACAGACTCGATTCTCATTAGACCATATAACATTCCTATGCAGAAGAACCTTTTGGCTATATTTGATGATCTGATAAATCATGAATTTTCACTAGAAGACTTACACCCTCAATGGGTTAAATATATATCTGACCACCATAGTAAATGGAGCACATACATTGAAAAGGAGGCCCCATAAACCTCTTGATGTTTTGGATGAATTAAGTTTAATGAATTAGAAACTCAATGTACTATTTTTTAAATTCTTAATTGAATAAATTCAAAGGATGATTGGAAGGGTCGAATAGAAACTAAAGGACAAAGTAGGAAATATGTAAGGTCAAAGGTCACTAGGGTTAGCTTCCAACATAGTTACCTATATTTATCTATAAATGTAATGAATGAAGAATAGAGGAAATTTTTCTTTGAGATGTTCTAGAGACTCTTATAAAAAATCTCTGTGGAATTAATCTAAATAAACCTCGTATTGGACCTATGGACTTTAGAAGTGATTGAATGTTTAAATTAGTGTATGAATGGTCTAACTAATTTGATGTTCATGCGATGATGTTAGATGAAAACATTTGTTATGGGTGTTCCCATGAGGTTGGGTAACACTTTTTGGAAAGTGGAGGGAGCGTGGAGAGAAAAAAATGAGCTCGATTGATCCTTGATTAAGCCCTTGATTGAGATTTTAAAAGATTGATTGAGGGATTAATAAAGTGTTTGATCGAGATATTTACAAACAATCGATCAAGGGTTTGATAAACCCTTGACTGAGATTTTGTCAATTACTCAAAATGAAAAAATACATGAGAGATAATTTTCTTGCTGCCAACCTTTTATGGCCATAAGACCTTGATTGAGCTCTTGGTAATGTTATATAAGGTCACAAAGCACATTGTGTGGTTTATTTGTACATGACAATTGGAAGTGCAGGGGATTGATCGAGCTAAGAACATTGACCAAGATGCTACGACCAACAACCATCACTATCCTCCATAGAAACGTCCATGGCCTCCAATCCCCAAGGTAGGATATTCCATCATTGTTTGTTTTAATTAAAAATGTTGGAATACAAATTTGCAATTTTTTTTATTTAGTAAAGAAAATTGTAGAATTTTTTATGTGTTGTTTTTAATTATGTTATTAATAAAATTTCAATTTTTAGATTAAATTTTTAATTTTCAAGTCATATTTTTGTTATGTAAATTGAAATAGGGTCAAGGTGATAGAGTATAAACCAAGAGGATGAAGGAGTTATGAGGTGGGTTAGGGGTACCATGGAATGGAGAAGTAAATGATAGGAGGTAAAATGGTAATGATATCTAGGGTAGAGAGGCAATGTGGGGGAGATTAATATCATAAAGAGGTATTTAGAGAAAAGGCGGAGGTGAGGAGTGGAGAGTTATGATAGATTAAAATGGTTGGTAGTCTAAATAAAACCATATGGGGGAGTAGAGAGGAATTAAGTACGAGGAAGTGAACAGAGTGGAAGGGTTGCAAGGAAAATAGAAAGGTAGGGAAAGGTGGAAAGAGAGAGGGTGGAAGGAATCACATGTTGGAAATATGGATTATAGTTGTCATTAGTGTCAAAGTAGTTCATCAATGAAAAAGGATAAACAAAGGACATTATGGTAGAGTGAAATCAGTTAAAGACAAAAGGTGAACTCAGTATAAGTCAAAGGAAAGACAAAGGTAGTGATGACATGGAATGGATGATGAAATGGAAGATATGATAACATATAATAACATAATTGATGGAAAATTGGTAATAGACATTTCCTATGATGACAAAGCAGACGATGTGACATCATACTGGAGAAATATGGCAATTGGTGAAAATCAGAAAATTGACTAGTGAAAATCAAAAAATTGACTATGGATAAATAGTCAAAACTAGTCTAAGAGGGTCTAAGAGAATGACCACCCTAAATCATGGGTTAGAGTAAATGCCCACAACACATAGGGGTCTTGTATACTTGTGTTTTCTCGACCTGACCATGTCTTTAGTTTGTCTTGGAAGTAGCTGAGGGAGAAGTTATGGACCTACCAAAACAATATTTTAGTCAAATTGGATCAGACTAAGAAATTGGTCCAAGTGTCATAACAAAAGTATGGAAGACTATTGTTGGCCACTTTTCCCCACTTGCGTGACCCAGGTTCTATGTATCTTTCCGATCCAGCAACTACTCGAGATACCGACCCGATAGAGCAAGCCCCATCGGCAACACCTGCGAAGCAGGTGCAGTCTCACCCGAGATATCTCATAGATGGGTAACCGCCGGAACCATGTTTCCGTGATTGTCCTGGAAGTATAGTCCCTTGGATCGTATCCAAGGAGCTCAATGAAGGCAATAGGGTGACTGGATAGAGGAGTCAGTTCTGTGTGAATGAGCACAACTACATGTCATTGCACGCAACCTGATTTTCCTTTCCCCCCTGCAGCTGGCACAACTCGTGTGGCGTAGCTGAATCAAATCAATCGGCTCTATGACTTAAGTCGAGATTAATAATATGAATTATACAGAATGATATATATTTATACAATTTCAATTTAGCAAGATATTCTGTTCATCCATCTACTTATTGCAAGAAACTAACAAGAACTGAACTACATTTAACATTATACGGAAAGCAACTATTAATCAATCACATAAACATTCACCACATCAATCATTATTCGGACACAAGAAATAACGTGGAAACCCATCTGGGAAAATCCACCAAGGTGCTCTTCATTTGGCATGAGAAAGGATATAGCACCTTCTAGTCTGTGGGATGTAGACTGATCTTGAGATATGTCTTTAAGTTCAGACTCATAGTTCTCATGCTCTCTGGTTCGCTCTCCTATTCTACTCCTACTCCTAGTGGTATGCTTCCACTGCAGTCAGATCCACAGCTCAAAAGCCCCTCTAATGCTACCATACTCATCCTAAGTCTACTCCTCTTCTGATTGCTATGACATTACAACATAATCAGCATCCCCTTCCATGGATTACCGCTGAATAAAAAACTACTACTAAAAACTGAACAAGGATCGATGAAAACCTTACAGACCAACCTTCTAACCATTGCATCCTTCCTACTTATACTAATTTACATGGCCACACAGGGCCAACTGCATCCCGACAGTCTGTTAGCCGTCACCATCAGCTGCCCCTCTGGTTATAGCTGTGGTGATCATGACTTGACACGAGGCACTATCGGTCTAACTTACAAATATATTCTTGTATGTGCGTAGTTGCAGGCTTATGCCGCCTTATATGGCCATGATATGGATTCTATATCTGTTGCTTTCTGGTCATTTTCCCCTTACATGCATCCGTGCTTGCTTTTCCTTTGCCACACGCTCCTCTGCTTTGCCTTTGAGGTCCTTTTCGTCCCTTGTGATATTCCTTTGCTTCTATCGTGCACGGCGCATTTTCCTTGGTTGCGCGCGTGAAGTTCCTTCTTATGCCCCTTGTTCGGGCCAACAAGCCCCCAACACTCACTTGTAGCTCGTCCCCGAGCCACTAAGAAAGGGATAGATGAGCGGCCTGATCTGTGCGGTATCTTTTTGAAAAAAATATAAAGAGATTTTTTTTTATAGCTTCTGTTGCATCTTAACTTGCGTAGTATGCTCCTTGCTCTCTCTTTTTTTTTCAAGGAAACTTTTTGTGAGCTTCTTGTGCTTCTCTCCTCCTACTGTATTTAATCCGACTCCTCTTCACATTTGGAATCACTTGAAGTAAATCAGCAGAATCAATAATAGAAGGTTTACTCCTACCAGAACCTGTATCGGGCCCCTTCCCTTTCACCGACCTTTTACCTTTATCTTCAATCCTGGCATCATCCTTATCATCACGACCTTGGCATTTCTATACGAAATCTCTGAATCTGTCTACAAATCATTATCTTTACTGCAACAGAGATAAGTAGAACGATATAGCTTGTTTCATAGCATCATTTTAGAGGATGGGTAATGGAGGATTCGATTGCAGAGTTTGCTTGAGCCGACAGGGTAAGCTCATGCGCTTCTTATTGAGACCAAGATCCCTGCAAAGAGGAATGTTGTCTTTGCTTTGGGACTCTCTCATCATCTTATCATAGCCCGCCTCCAATTTCACCAAGGGTATTTAGTGTCCCATTCCGACACAGCAATCCATGTGGCCTTGGTTCTTTCGCCATTCTCATGCTCTAGAGAGTTGATGCGCAGTTGGTGCGGCTTGTTCTCTTTCTACGCTTCTTCAAGTTTCTCTCTTCTGCAGTGCTGTCTTCACCACCCTCTTTGCCATATATATGAACTTTGAATACTTGTCCATATTGAAAACTGGACAAGTCTCGCTATCCTGGGTGGTGGAGGTGAGTGATTTGCCAAACTTTGACAAATTTCACCTGAGCAACATAGAGTTCAATCCATCTCTTTCCCTTTGGACCCCTTGCAGCCTGCTAAGAGCCGGAGATCCCGCTTGAAGGGGTGGATGCCATGGCCACCTTTCAATCTTGTAGAATTTGTGAAATACTACAAAGACTCTGGACCGGACCCCGTAGATCTTGTCAAAATGGGCCTGGTAGAGCAACCGAATCCAGTTGGTCCGTTAGTAGTCGAATCTGACTATCATTTTAAATGATAAATATTATAATATATTAGATGATGTTGATAATTACAAGGGAAGATTTCCTTTATAGGCTTTGAGCGTGTAAAATGAAGGGTTACACCCTTTCATATGTTAATTAACTAATCTAAATAATATTTTATTTTATATTTGTTACATTGCCACTCCCTTTAAGGGATATTTGTCCTCAAAGCTTAAGTATTTTCCTAGTGTCGTTCTTCATTCTAACTCGGTGTTGGTATTAGAATCGGACGAGGTCTCTTGTGCAAATACTTGCACTTCCTTTCCATTGATGATTTTGCACTGTATTGTTTCATTGTTCCTACATTTATGACCAGGGGTCCAATCATCACCGCATCGACGACATATCACTACTACATTTCAATCCAAAATCCGACGAAAAAATCCGATGGCGCGTGGATTTCTTTTCTTAAACCTACCAAAAATCACAAAGATAATTTTTTTATTTGAAAATGTGGCCAGAAGCGTCACTTAAGCGACGGATATTCTCATAACCGTCGGATAAGCGATGGCGCATTAGTAGTAAGCGTCGCTTAAGCGACGGAGCCTTTAGATAAAAATAAATAAATAAATAAAATGGTACACCCTCATTTTAAATAAATAAATAAAGCGTCGCTTAAGCGACAGCGCTGACAACAACCAATTTTAACTTTTCTCTTCATTGTTGAGTGAATCGAGCTCTCTCCTTTTTGTTAGGGTGGAGGTAACTTTGCAGAAGAAAAGAATGCAGACTCAATGCTTTGCAAAATAGTCTGTTGACAACAACCATTTTCCACTCACCTCTTCATTGTTGAGTGAATCGAGTTCTATCCTTTGTGTGAGGGTGGTGAATGCCCTCTCAACTGTTGCGTGAAATGAAGAATTCTAGTTGGAGACTTGCATGAGGTTCTCAACTTTTGCATCTCTGTGTGAGGCTCTTAGTTTTTTGCATCTCCACTGTAACCTCCCTCAATTGAAACACTACTCCTTTTAAGGAGGAAACCTTGATACGCTTGCTGCAACGTAAAGGATATTGAAGCGCTGAGATTGATATCCGTATCTGTTGGGATGAGATAGGGCAATATCCCCCATAAGATAGTAAGCTCTACTGTTTCTTTCATAACTGCACAGTCTTGAAAATTAATGCTTTCATGTCCATGGAATTGGCATGGAAGGACGAAGCCAATGTGTAGGAGAGACGTAGATCTCGAGCCACATTGGTCTGGCCTGAAGAAGATAACTTGGATAACGGACTTAGGGCTTGTTTCGATGTGTCTTAGTGATTGCTCTCTTAAACATGGAGTTGGTCCAGTGTCGAGGGTTACCTTGAACCCTAAGTTGGTGTGACCTTTGTGTTAAGACTGCGTGGAGAATCCCTTGAGTTGCCTCTGTGTGGAGATTCCCTTGACTTTATTTACAGAGATACCCTTCCAGATTTAGAGGAACATGCAGATTTAGGAGAGATTTCTGATCCATCCCCTTGCTTTAGGAGAGTTGGGGTTGTGGTTTCTGCTATTCAAGGCCCCTGATTGCACTATATTCACATCCCTGAATCAAACTTCGGTCAACAATTTGGGGAATTGCTTGAAGATGTTGAAAATGCGGATGTTACATTTGATGTATCAGGGGAAAAATTTCATGCCCACAGAGTTGTTCTGGCAGCACGTTCCCCTGTATTTAAATCCATGTTTTTTGAGTCCTCTGGGGAGTGGAATGACAAAGAAATTAGCATCGAAGGCACAAGGCTAGAGGTGTTTAAGGTGAGCTTTCATTCTTCCTATGATTATGGAATTGTGCTTTCTCTTTATTTTAATTTTGGAAGATTGGGTATTTTCCTTGAGCTTGTAATTTTTTTCCTTTAAAGGCATTCTTGGATGAATGGAAATTATTTTGCATTATATGTATATACTGTAGTGTATGGGAGAGGCTTATGTTTACAGGTTATGCAGAAACTTGTGGACAATGAAGGGCTTGCCAAAATGTTAGACGAGAGTGGGGTTGTCGAGATGGTAGAGGTATTATCCAGTTACCTTTTCATTATTACAAATTTGGGTTTTGGAATGTATGTGCCTTTGTGTGAGTCTGTCAAGTGTCTGTCAAATTTCTCATTTCAATTGGAAATCATGACAACCCAACCCTTTGACAATTTTTTCAAAATAAACACCGTGCTCATTAGGCATTGCTTGTGCTACAAGTTTACTGCTTATAACAGAACAACTAACAGATGCTGAAATATCATCAATAGAATGACAGGGATGTATCATTTCTTTTACTACTCTCAACCATCAACTTACGCCTTTTTTGACACCTCTGACACATGATGATGTTGGCGTTGCTCCATTTTGAACTCCCTGTTGATCCATTCTTTGACATGTGGGTACATGATATAAGTATTTTGATTCAACACAGCTACAAGACTTCAGTTCCATCACAGAGTCTACTCTCATGATTTCTTGAATATTTGGCCTGACCTCTGCAGGCCAGGTGGCCATATGCCCTTTCAACTTTATCAGCACGCCTCTCCCTCTCTCTGATGCATCCCCTCTCTCTTGCCCTATCAGCCAAATTAATGGTGGTATTCCTTGTAACAGGTCGTGCTGTTTCTTTAACAAATTCACTAGATGAGACTATCACATCACCCTTGCACTTATCCTCAATAGTGACAGCATCAGATGCATTAACCACAGGGATCTGCAGAACATGTTGATCCAATTTTGTGTCAGAGTTATTAATTGTTGGAGCCTGCTAAGAACTTTGACCTGATTCTACTGCATAAGAGACATTCACAGAGTTCTGATTGGATGTTTGATCCAACTCAGCATCCTGTCGATCTGGACTTTCTGTAAGCTCTTCAGATGAAAAGCCCAGTTCCTGTGTCAAGCCTTCACTATGCATTTCACATTTATCCTCATCCTCAAGATCTCCCTCTTCAACTATATCAACAAGGATTTCTCCCTCTTCAGTATCTGGAGGTACATCCGATATTTGACCACTTTCAACAGCTTCTACAGAGCTATTATTCACAGTATTTTTGTCATTTTCGGTATCCAGGCTAATGGACTGGACTACTCCAGCTTCAAATTCTTTGCGGGCATATGAACTTGGATCAGCATTATCAACTGAATCCACAATTAGCATACCTGTATCTTGATACTTACCAACGTCATCACCTCCAGAAGGAATCTCAACAGATGAGAAAGTCATGGCAGAAGATTCCAACTTGTTTGATTGATGTACCTCATGGTCTTCCACCATATCCTCCAGCTGTACAGGAGACTCATGTTTCTCTAAGGCTTCACTAGAGTCATCCATAGCTACTTGATATCCACTTGTCTCAATGGTTTCTTCCACTTCCCTCACTTTTTCTGTAGAGACTAATGGTTTCTTTGACTCATTGAATTCCTGCACTGCAGGTTTATCCTCTGCTGATCCTTTGACATTGGTAAGTGGATGCGTCTCAAATTTTGAATAATCTACCCTAGCTATGCGAGGCTGTTTTGAGATAAGATCTTCTGCTTCTGGATCCATGGTTCCAGCATTAAGTCTCTCAGACAGTTCCTTTGCTCCATCTTTCATCTCTGGTTCTTTCACATCATCTCTTTCTTCTAGTTCATGTGTGATCTCCATAAAAGAAGCATTTTCTATGTTTTCAAAGGAAGGATTACTCTATTTAGCTAACTCTTCCTGCAAGTCCATACCCCTTGCCTTCTTTTGAAGTGGTGCTAATTCTAGCTTATATTCTTGTTCAGTAGATTCTTCTTGTATATCAGGAAGTGGGGTAGAGGCACCACGTTTTCGAATACCAGGTGCTACTGGAACTGCTACAGTAATGGATGGCAAACTTGTAATGGATTCTACTAATGAAGCAGAGGAGGTGGTTACAGGGACACCTCCTTGAGCTTCTGCCTCTAAAGATGTGCCACCTTTCACATCCTCAGTAATTTCAGTGTCCATTTTAGATACCTCAGCTTCCACTGTGGAATCTTGTTGATTAGTAGGTTCAATTCGAGGTCGAATTATCTTCCTACTAGTTTTTCGAAACTTTTGTATCTGGAAGTGAAGAGATAGTTACCAAATTGAGATGCACACTAAAATATGAGTATCTTAAAAGTATTTAAACAAAAAAATTAGAACACATACAAACACAAATAACTAGCCACTGTTCTTACCTCTTTCTCCTCTAACATGGTTTTCAACTATTGAATCCTTTGCTCTTTCTCATCAGTACCTTTTACCAAGGATGGAATAGTAGTGCTTCCACCTGAACCCTGGGTAAAATGTTGAGATGTGGGATTTGTAGTTAATGTTTGCCGATGTATCTGTCGAACAGCAGTTATAGTAGTTGTAGAGGCAGGAGCAGCACTAGAGACAGCTACTGAACTGATTGCAGATGTACTACCAATAGTTTGGTTCACTTTCCCTGAAGGTATAGAAATCAAATTTGGAGTATTCCCTGAATTAGAAGGAATGAATGGAAAAATATCCCCTGCCACAGTAGGTGCCTCGAATGAAGGCAGAACATCAACACTGCTAGAACGAACTGTAGAAATATCTGTGGCTACTAAGTTTGATAACTCTTCAAGATGGTCCACTGCAGAAAAATAACTCACAGCCTTTTCATCCAATGCTGTAATCTCGCTGGTTGTTGAACCACTTTTCTGATAAACTAGAATTGAGTAAAATATCTATTGTTCAATACAATTGAATTTAACACCCAAAAATAGTTCTAATACCTAGAACCTTAATAGACAAGAGATAACTGTCAGGTACATAGGGCACAAAAAAGTCTCTATAGTAATCATAAATATTTGAGACTAATAAATGAGGCAGCTAATCACACCGCAGATTCTTCCAATCTATAAAACTGATTTTCCACAAACAATGGGTGCCTGTTCAGTAAATTGAATATATAACCACAAGAAAAAGGTGCACATGAGTATCAATGAAATTGAAATGAATCACACAAAATCTATAAGCATCCTTGTTCAAGAAATCCATGCAAAAATCCAAAGATGACAATTCATTATCTGATATTAGTAGATTTTATTGTGAAAAATTAAAATTTATGTTACAAAAGACAGACAACACTGTTGGCATGTTGGCATATTTAGTATAATTTTGACATCGTGCCAGCGGTTATAACCTCATTGGTAGTTGTTAAGTGGGATTTTTAATCACTTGGACTTAAAGACTTGAAGATGTACCCTATTTGGACCAACCCAAACTAGAGGTTGGGCATATACAACCTGTTTCCCTCAGATAGTTTTCTCCTTGTTGGTATTATAAGGAATGCAGCTGCTCTTTCTGATGCTTACGTCAGGTAACCCGGGTGGGTTAGGAAAACATTCTCCTTGGTTAGGTAACCATATTTGAGAAGTTGCAGAGATTAGATTTTATTCCTCAGAAGGTTCTCTACTATACAGTGATACACCAGAGTTCTTATTCTTTTGTGTTAAGCTATCTTTATTTTATCATGAGTTGATTCTTGATTCGTGGTTTTACACCATATTTTCTAACATGGTACCAGAGAAAACGATTATTGGATTCGGCACATTCAAACAACAGATTGCATCCTTTGAGCTAGGGGTACCCAATTTTTGTGAGACTTGAAGGGTTGGAAAGAGAGGACACTGTACTATATATTGTCAAAATTTCAGCAGCAGGTACTGAGGAATAGCAAAGTGTCAGTCTGTATAGATTAGGGTTTTTTCCCAGTCCAATAATTGCACTTAAATTAGAAGCCCTGAGTAAATTAAACATATTTGAAGATTGTGTTACCACCTGAAAATGCATGTTTCATTTTGAATTTTAAGATGCAGTCTTTTCAGCAGCACTGTACTAGGAGATGTGAACTTTGGGAGTTTGGTATGAGTGATGAGGATTTTATTGGATATCTAGTTTGAGCATCATCTATTTATGATTTATCACAGTAAAGTTAATGATAAAGATCCATGTGATACCTTTTCTTCACATGTTGGAGATGTTTACATGTTTGGCAGTGCGTTTGTTGTTTAGTTCACATATTTGGAGGCATTATTGCACGTGGAAATAGTTCATAGTTTGGGGCACTTGTCTACATATTTTAATGCGTATTTTTCATTGCAAAATGCCTTTATGTTGTCTTCACAGATCTCAAGGCATGAAATGAGGGATCAAATTTATACACAGGGGTCCTGAACTATCTCAAAACCCCAAGGCCAAAACTGAATCCTGAGAGAGCTGGAGATAATCTTTTGTCATAGAAGCTTCAATATATAGCACAATGATATAAAATTCAAACAGTTAGAAGCTCAATCATTGGCATTTTTAACATTTTATCATCTTGCCCAACTTCATTTATTGGTTGGTATTCATTAACATGGTTGAAGGACAAATGTTCCTGTAGGTTTCGGACCAAAACCTACATTGACCAAAGCTCTTTTTACGTCCAAAAATGGTGCCTCGTGTTCCTTGATCCACCTTTCCCCTGATCTCTAGCTCTAAATATACCTTGTCAGTTTCTCCTGTTGCTCCTGAAATACTCTGAGATTTCCATGTGACCGGAGTTTTGTTAGGTGTTGTCTTTCTAGTCCACGTATGCTCAGGAAAATGCATGCTAAGTAGGGTTGAATTACTCCACCTTCTCTACACAAACCGCATTCCAGAATTTCATGCTGAATTTTCTTGCAAGTTACTGATCTGCCAAGTTGGGTACTTGCACCAAATTACCAGTTTTTACCTCTCTTCACTAAAATGCATGGCCAGGTTCCAATTCAGGTCCAAACTAGTTGATTCAACCTGGGGACTGTTCTGGAATGTTTTCTTGCAAGTTACTGATCTGCCAAGAAGGGTACGTGCACCAAATTACTAGTTTTTCTTTCTTTGCCCAAACAATAATTTAACAAGATTATCCCTTTTTATAGCAAAGGGCATGCTGCATGCTGCATCATACTCGGATAATTTTTTCCCAATATCTTTATTTGTTTGTTCTAACTTTTGATCACACTGCTTTCCATTCTTTGTCTTCCTGATTTGTGCAAGTAGTTTTTGACAATGATCTCTTAGGTGAGGAATTTATTCGTCTTGTTCTAATAAGAATGCGAGCTACAAGAACAAGAGCATCATCAGTATAAGCAAACCTCCCATCCTCTACCTTCAGAACTTGATTTACTAGGTGTTCTTCAAGTTCGATGGATAAGGCACGCGTCATAACAAGTTCATGTAACAGGTTAAAGCATGCTCTGTGAAAATGCTCAAGGAAGTGTTTTTCATAGGACATATCTGAAACACCAGCCCCCTCCATTATTTCATCAACTGAAAGCTGTGGCTGTAGCATTCGTAAAAGAGCACTGACATGTTCTTCATTAAGTTGGTGACAGGCTTATTTGTAAATAGAAGAATGCCAATCTGGAGAAAAAATGCACTCTTTAATAAAACTAAGCACTTCAACAGCTCCTTGTAAAGGAATATTACTGGAGTCAGAAACACTGTCATTTGCAGAGCAGGGCTGTTCATGTCCATCAGAGATGACTACTTGCCTGCTAGCCTCTGAAAATAGATCTCCAAAGAGAGCATCATCTTCATGCCCGCTTGTGCAGTTCTGAAAAGGACTATCAAAACTAGATAATGGATTCTCCTAAGTTACTGTAGCTGTGTTAAACTGTTCCAATGAGTTGTAAAATAAGCAGAATTAGTACTTAACAACAAGATCCAAAGTACACGTCAGTTGAAAGCGAGCATACCAAAAAAATGCTTAAAACTCAATGCAAAAAATGATCTCAGCCAGAATCATAAACACAATCTTCCACCAAAACAGACATGCATTGCCCCCATACTCTGCTAAAATTTTCTATTTGAGCACACAATATTCAAACAAGCCCAAAAGAACTGGTTTTGGAAAAACTCAGCCAATACTCCGAAAATGTGATTGTGGTTGTGTCAATTGATCTGTCTGATAATCATTTCTTTTATAATGTTGGCATAAACATAAAGATGACGTTTACAACACTACTAATTGAAACTTTTCCAGTGCTCTAGATTACGCAAGGGATTTTTATATATATCACAAATGTTCAGCAACTGTGTGATAGGCAAGTATTGGCACTGTCTAGGTGTGGAACTCCTTCCCAGTACAAATTCAATTCCTTCATCACCAAAGCCAAATGCACCCCCCTGGTTTTACTTGTAATTAACGTGTCCCCCCATGGTTTTAACTTGTAATTAACATGTCTCCGCTTGTTTGCATTAGACATGTATGTGATAACCAGTCTCATTAAAGACTTTTTTGTCATACTTGGAAAATACTACATATACTTGGAAAATACTACATATTCTTTTGGTTCTTTTGCAGCATTCCCCTCATACGTTTCTAATGTGACTGTTGTTTTGTAGTTCCAAATTTTGCCGAGTTTCTGAAGTTGCCAATGTTTCTGATATTTTCTGAGTTTTTGAGGTCCAGGTTTATGCTTGCCAATATTTTCCAATAATTTCAGATATCTTCCACAATAATTCTGATAAGCTTAACTCCAGACACTCAGCAATATATTCTCCCAAAATGACATTGGAAACATTGATCGATATTGAGATCAGTGCCATACTTCATCAAAAACTAACTAATCCATCTTCTTTGCAAAAAAACTTGTATCTTTCGACAACGTTTTTTCCTTGCAGTGGTGTTACTTGAACTTAATGATTTTCACTTATTTTTTATTATTTGATCTAGATGCCATTTATATCCTTCATAAATCACTTTGTATTCAAGTAAGGTTAATACTACACCATGATGGTCCTGCTCAGGGTGTTATAGCCATACCCAGAATGTTCTAGATAATGAAAGTTGAAACATCGACATCAATGTCATGAACATGATGAATCCAGAAATCAACACCAGCCTTCTATGTTAATCCATGTGCACAAGGAGATAAACCTGCATTTGTGTCTTCCCATTTCTTCAACAGATTCCTAGTGGAGGTATCACATATATGATATTACTACAGATTAAGGAAATAGATCTAAACTTGTGCAGATTATATTACCAGTCCACCATAAAAGATTTTAAATTGATGAGATCAATTATGTTGTTTGCATCCAAACTTTACTAAAAAATGATTGTCTCTTCTCAATTATGATGTGACTCGTTGTTCTATAATCCATTAGTCTAAAATTGTGAATTTAATTTCATTCAAATTGTGCATTGCAACCTTTCAGATCTTGGAGGAAATGGATTTCTCGTTTTTTTGTGTTATGTGTTGCCACCTAAGAGGAGTTCTTTTCAAGTTAGGTACCCGTACAGTTGTCAGTAAGTACAAGCCAAATGAAAGTTGGTTTTTGGAGACTTGTTAAGTACTGTTATATACGATTGTACGTGGGAGATTAGTGTTCTTGTAAACAACTTTTCCAATTTGTGGAATTAACCACTGGACTGTATTGGTTTCTCCCATAGTGTCTAGGAGGAGTTTAAGAGGGAGCTTCTGATATGAGTGGTTACTGGTTATGGCACTTGATTTTGGATCAGTAGGTCACACTTCTACAGTTGCAGTTCTCATCTAGGATGATGGCAAAAATTGATCTTTGGCAAACAGTGATCTTGAAGATAGAGACGAGCAGATCAAATGTTAAAGATTTTTAATAGTTTATTGGAGCTCTCATTTAAAGGAGGGTACTCTCATTTAAAGGAGGGTAATGTAGGAACAAACAGCATGCTCCACCATTTACTGTCAATATTAGCTTGTGACCACATGAATGTTAATAATGAAATGACTATTAATGTTGGTGATGTGTGACTATCATGTGACCAACTGTAATATTATAATTTATTAATGACTTCTACTAACATATATATTGCATTGGAAATTGATCTATTTGGGAAAGTGGTTCATGAATCTACATGGTAGGCTCCCTTCAGCTAGCCTATTGTACTCTATCTTTATTGTACACCTCTCTGTTTTTTTATGGTTGTACAAGTACACTGTACTTTTCTTACATAGTATCAGAGGAGGCTAAAAAATCTCCCAGCATGGCGCATGAATTGTATGCAATCCAGCAAATGCATGTCCTAGTGTGAACAAAAAATACCTCAAATTTGAAACGGAGACCCAAGGAAATAAGTTTGTTGAGCAGTGGTACCTTTGTATGGAATCAAATGAAGGTATGTTTGGCAGCTTAAAAAGTTAATGGTAAAGATAAAATGTAGGCAAAAAAATATTAAAGCTAGACAAAAGAGTTGTGAAATTGAAAAATGGCAAAGTACTGAGAATATTTGTGAGTCTCGGCGAGGAGAAGGCTGACGAAAGTTTAGCAGATCATGGGAAGAATGTTACAGCCAGTGGTAACATTTGTAGACAGTGTGAATAATGCCATAGCCAGTGATCTATGATCTATAGCTAGCCATGTACCTTTTGTTTTTGTTATTCTTTATGAGGTCAAAAAATTTTAATTTTTAAAAAAAAAAATTTCAACAACCGTTGCTTAAGCGACGGTTCTATCTGTCGTTTAACCGACACTCAGTCTGTATATCCGTCGCTTAACCGATGATTATCCCTATCGCTAAACCGATGCTTAATCTTTCTGTCCATCGCTTAACCGATGGTTATCCCTGTCGCTAAACCGACGCGTATGTTTTATCTCCGTCGCTTCACCAACGGTTCTCCATGTCGCTTAACCGACACCTTACATTTAACCGACGGTAACTAAGGTGTCGCTTAACCGACGGCTTAAACAACTGTCGGATAACTGACGCAAAGTTTCCGATGCTTAAAAAAAAATCATAGTGTCGTACATGCGACAGGGAAGTGTCGAAAATCCGACAATACGATCGTTGGATTTTTGGTCAAAATGTAGTAGTGTATGTTTTTCTTCTTTTTTCTATTATCAGCGTAAATGTTAGATGACTTTGATCTATTTTCCATTTCATAGGAATATGATTGAGGTTTGTGGCATTGATGACCGGGTGACCAAGTATATGCACAGTACCTACATTGTGTCTCTTTTTCTTGCCAATAATGGTTATCGCCTCTTGTTTTAATTCCTTCTAATTTACGTTCTGTGACTTTTGCTTTATGTCTTGCTACTTCTACGTTAGGTATGCCATGCAACTTTAACTTTTTTTGGAGGTATGGTTTAAGACCTCCTAAATAGGTTTTGAGTCTTTGCTTGTCAGACAACCCAAATACTCGTGTCGATAAGTATTTCGAATGATGTGTGAATTCCTCAACGCTTCCAACCTGTTGTAATCTGGTAAGTTTACTGAAAAATTCATCTTCTTTGATTCCTTGAAACCTTTAAAAAAATCATTTTTGAACAAGTTCTAGGTGTAGGTAAAATTATCTTTCCTCCACCATAAGTACCAATTATAGGTGTACCATTCTATATGTATTGATGCATATTTCACTTTCTCCTCATCAGATTGGATATTGTAAATGTCGAAGTATTCTTCCGCCTTGTTTATCCAAGCAACGCATTGGTATTCACTTCCATTGTATTTTGACAACTCTATTTTTGCCTTAGATGGGTACACTTTGTAACGATGATATTGATTGCCTTTTGCTTTACAATTTGATGGTGGATCGGAACTACTGGACGATGTAAGTGACATATTTGAATTGTTCTATTGTTGTTGGTGATTTTTAACCTTTTTATTCTCTACTATCTTACTGATAGCTTCTATTTTGCTGTTTAATCGTGCCTCCATATCTGGCAGTACTTTTGTTTCTAACTCTTTCTTAAGCGTAGCATTGTTAATCTTTATTTATTTTTGCAATTCCTCTTGATTCTTTGCGAGTGTTTCCTGGGTGGAAACATGAAATGAGGCTTTTAACATGTCTGGACTATTGACTTGGTCTGGGCTGGGTATGAGCCTTTGTAACATCTCGATTAATGTATTACAGTTCTGCGTCATAGTGCCCATGTTCTTTGTTAAGGTGTTTATGTTTTGAGTCATGGTAACTCATTTTGTCATCCAAGTCTCTTTGTTTTTTGTTTAGGATGTCAATTTTTTCATCTAGCCTTCTTTTTAGTACCAGAACAAGCTCATCTTTGAGTATTGTATTGTTATTTTGCATCTTTTCTTGCAAGCCTTTTTTATTAGCGATAAGGGACTTGATGTCCTTCTCCATTTTTTCGATTTTCTCGTTCAATTCTGCCATGGTTTTGGACCTTGTATGTGGAGGTGTGTATGTCAATGCTATTTTGGATTTTGAGGTGAAATTGAATAATAATATACTAATTAATTATTATTATTATTATTATTATGATTATTATTATTCATAAACTATATATATATTTTGTATATAGTTTTTTTTTATAAACAAATATTATAATATTTGATTTTCTTTTTAAATATTTTATTATAAATATATTATTTTATAATATATTTGAAATAAATATTAAGTTATAATATTATATTATGTTATAATATTATATTATATTATAATATTACGTTATAATATATTTATAACATATAAAAAAAAAATTTATGTTAAATTTTTAGCAGGTCTTGGAATTGGAGAATGGTTGCGCACGAGGAGCAGGAGGGAAAATGTGTGAAGGGAACGAATGACAAGAAGTAGCTGGAACGAAATGCAAGTAGCCAACTGGTGGGCGGAGGATATATGGATGGAACAACAAGGATGCATGGAGTGGTGGGTAATGGAGGAAGGTAAGGTAGTGATGTGCAGATGGAGAGCGGAGAGAAGAGTGGAACATTGTGAGGACGGTAGGCAGCATGGAGGCGGGAGGAAGAAGGGATGGGCGTGAAGAAAGTGGAAGAGAGCAGTGCGTGGGAGATGGTGGAGTTGGGCGCGGTTGGAGTGGGGCAGTAAAATACTACATGGAGAGAGGGAATGAGTGAGGGGTATGGAAGGAGGCAGGTGGACGACGCAACATATGGGAATATTGGAGTAGCGCAAGGGAGATTGGATGGGGGATGTAGGAGAAGAGAGAGATAGATGAAGATGGAAGTTAGTGGATGCAGCAGGACGAGGGTGGAGGTGCTGAGGAAGAGTGAGGTGCTGAGCACGATGGGAGAATGGATTGTGCACATGGAAGAGGAGTGAAGAAAAATGAGCAAGCGAGATGGAGCAACGGAAGAATGTGATGTGAGATGAGCTCAAACCAAGATCAGGTAGGAGGAGCTGAATCCAATATCACTTAGGAGTTGATGAGTTGAGTCTGAGCTCAGAATGCAGGAGTGAATCTACTCTGATACCAAATGGAGCAACCAAATCCGGTTGGTCCGTTAGTAGTCGAATCTGACTATCATTTTAAATGATAAATATTATAATATATTATATGATGCTAATAATTACAAGGGAAGATCGCCTTTATAGGCTTTGAGTGTGTAAAATGAAGGGTTACACCCTTTCATATGATAATTAACTAATATAAATAATATTTTATTGTATATTTGTTACATATATATATATGAAGGGTTACACCCTTTGAGCCTTGGTTCTTCTGCCATTCTCATGCTCCAGAGAGTTGATGTGCAATTGCTGCTAGTTGCTGTAGCTTGTTCTCTTACTGTGCTTCTTCGAGTTTCTCTCTTCTGCAGCGCTGTCTTCACCACCCTATTTGCCATATATATGAACTTTGAAGACTTGTCCATATTGAAAAATGGACAAGTCTCGCTATCCTGGGTGGTGGAGGTGAGTGATTTGCCAAAATTTGACAAATTTCACCTGAGCAGCATAGAGTTCAAGCCGACTCCTGCCCATTGGACCCCTCGCAGCCTACTAAGAGCCGGAGATCCCTCCTAAAGGGGTGGATGCTACGACCACCTTTCAAGCCTGCAGAATTTGTGAAAGACTGCAGAGACTATGGACCAGACCTCGCAGAGCTTGTCAAAATGGGTCGGGTGTTTGGTCCTTACAGGAGCTCGCTCTGGTGCCATCGACAGGACCACTAATCTACTGATCTACTGATAGCCAAGGATGACTTCACCGAAGGCTGGCCAATGGGTTGAAGCCATTGGGTGACTATCACCATATTTCTTCTTGCTGTCTTTGGATACACCTGACATACTGAAAGCTGCAGTAATAGCTTTAGCCCTAAAGGCTGCTCGGCAAGAGACTCTCCAATTCATTTGTAACTGCATTTGGTGGGTGAGCAACATAACATAGTGATGTTTGCTTAGTGGAAGTGAACCCCGATCTTATAGGAAGAGCATTGGGTCTTATTTCATGCAGGCTTATCCAGTGGCATTATGAGGACAAGACACTCACCTTATGTACCGAATTTCCTTCTTAGATATGCTATGATTACTGGCGTCACCACTTTTGGGTAGTGACAATCATGAGCACGTGTGGATGGGATGGACAACCATAGTGACTGAGTTCTCCACACTTGATCCGGCCGTAGCGCTGTCCTGGTCCAAGTGCCAAATATCCGTTGGATCTTGATGCATTTAACGGTCTGTCAGTATGTGCCAACTGTCTTGGATTTGGCATCACTTGCTTCATAACCAATTTTGGCGTTGGTTGCAATGTGTCTCATCATTCCTGTATAGCTTTTGCCTTAATGTCTACCTATGTGTCACGCACATGCAGTGCTATGGTTGCCTCCAAAATTAAAATTTCAAATTATTATTATTATTATTATTTCATCCGAGTGCCTTGGTCACATTTGTGTACATTATTTTGAACTTTCCGGTCCCGGGTCTGTTTGTGTAGTAGCACAGACTTTGCCTTGGAATTCTTGCACCATTGATTCTATCTTAGCAACTTTCATCACAGCTTCCTCTGCTTGCGCGGCCAATTGGTCCACCTGGTTGGAATGTACATGCTCCAATAAGTATTTCTCTATTGACTGCAATATGTCTTGAAGCTTCTGCTGCATCGACTGAATATGGTCTGTGAGGTTTTTTGCCTTTGACTGTAATTCCTCAACCTTGGCTTCCCTAGCTTTCTCCTACTCGCGAAGGGTTTGGACTTCCTGTTGGAGACTTTCGATCTCTGCATGCTTAATGAATTTTTGCTAGAGGGGTAGTTTCAGCATGTCCACTTTCGCAGTAGTCATGCGCTCATCTGTCTCGTGAACATGCTACCTTATTTTCTCAGTGGTGTCATATTCAAGCAATGTTTCCCAAATGGTTGCAACATTGTCTACGACCTTTGCGCAGATTGCTTCTCTGCCTTTAATTTTGTTAGCAACTTTAGACATTGCTGTTTTTATTTCTACCAGCACCTCTGGGGGTGTGCTTGGTATCTACCGGGCTTGCAGATCTTCTACTTGGCGTTGAAGATCTTACGCGATCTTCGCAAGCCTAAAAAATTTAGCCAAGGAGTCTTAATCGGCTTGCCCCACCTCTGGTGGAAATGCTGTGATGGCATTCTTAATGGAATCCGCCAACGTGACATGGCTTTTCTCCCAGGCTAATATTTCCTGCTCCTTCTTCGCCAGGAGTTTGGTGTGCTCCTGCAGTTCCCGCTCCTTCCCTTGCAAGAGGGTCTTGCATAGTTTGGCTTTCTTTTTCTACGTTGCTTCCTGGTGAGCAACAATGTTTTTCCTTAGTCAGAGTTCAGCTGTAGCTGCCTGCTGGATGATATAAATATTTTCCAAGAGAAACTTATCGAAGTATATCTCGGTGGTGCTACTATTAGTATCTACAGTTGTCTCTTCCTTCACGTCAAGTGCTTGTGCCTGAATGAGTACCTTGATTGGCGGTTCCCACGGCGGTGTGAGTAGTGGTATGTTAGGATCAATGTGATATGCTTTGGTGTCCACTGTGTACTTGACCTCATTGATAGCTGTTGTTAACTAATTGAGGTGGGTCTGGACTTGGGTAGCGATGCTCTCTTGCTAGGCCCTTATTCCACCAAGGTTATCTTGTGCGACTTCCTTAATAGTGTTGGTAAGTTCCTGCAACTCATCCTCAGTTAATATAGTGGTGTTTGTTGTTCTGTCTGCCTTCTGCTTCTTCCACGATGATTGAGCTTCCTTGGGCTACACACGGGTCTGCATCTATTCTTCAGCATGCAGTTGCATTGAAGGATGTTAGCTTGAGTCCTCCGTATCATCATCATCTTCCATGTTTTCTTGTGATGGATTCCCTTGGGTATCGTCACCTTGTTGCTCTTCACCATGAACTTGGTCAATTGGTGGTTCTTCTACATTCTGCTCTTTAGGAAGTGGTTCTACAAGTGGGCCGCTCCATTCCTCCTGCTAGAGCTTGACAATTGCGTCCACATCATCGTCGGTTACTACAAATCTGGATTGATGTATTTGCCAAGGTGGACCTTTTATATGAAACATATTTATATTATGCATATTAGCTTCAAATTTGACAAAAGAATCATATCTTTGCATTGTTGTGGTGCAGATCCTGTGAAGTTGTTGGACAACCTGGCACAGGGCCTCTGCATGCATGAAGAATACAATGTTGTTATCTTGCTGATGCTTGTTATCCTTCTTATCTTCCCATAGGTTCTGCTATCTTGCACCCAAGTAAGACATTGGGGCATTCACATGTACATAGTCTGGAGGGTCATCCCAGACAATGAAAGAAATCAAAATTAGCAACCATGAATAGCAGAATTTGTGATCGTCCTTCTGCTGAGCTAGCATCACATCTTCGAATATTGCGTTAAGAAAGTACCATGAACAGTTGAACTTTTCTCCTTGCACACATAAATCTATAATTTCTACTACTACTGCTGAACACTGGGTTGGCATCACCTTATTGAAGATTTTACAGAATAAAATGTTTGCAGCAACATGGACACTTTTGTCCTGGATGGGCCCAAGTAAGTAGCCTCGTCCTGCTCACCAAAGGTTGTGCTTCTACTTGATGGGTTTAGTGTTGTTCTTAGTCAGGTACGGAAGAGGATCTTTGCCTTTAGTTGGGAGTCCTGTTATTTGTCCTATTAATTCAGCATTAATTGGGTATTGTTGATCCATCCATAGGTATCCTCTATGAAAGTAGACCAGTAACTACTTTACATATGTATTGACTTGAAATCTATGGCCAAAGTGAGGCATGAAGAGCATGTTGGTTAAACCTGTAGCGGCCAGTCCCTTGGTCCACTTTTGCGGTTTGAGTACCTTAACATTACATGTAGTGGCCTAGATTGTGTCCATACAATATTTTATCTGTAACTCGTCTTGTTGCTGAGTGTCACAACCTTGAAAATTTAGTACAAATAACCTAGGGAGAATATCATTGAGCATAGTCATGCTGACAGGGAGCCGTGGTGCAATCAAAGTGGTCACCGTATTTATTGGAAGGTCTGCGTCGGCTGCACCAGGTCTTCTTGGTCGAATGTAACATGGAAAATTTGGCTCAGCTCACTCTTCCTCTGGTCTTGTCTACGGTTGTGAGGGTTCATCGTCACCAGCATTTGATTTCTCAGCAGCATGTGCCTTTCCTCATTCATCTGGAGTGGCTGTGACCTTTCTTTTCTTTTGTCTCAGCTATGGTGGTGCAGATGGCTCTCTTGCAATATCTAGCATTCCGTGGAATAGGTTCGACATAGGATGTGAACCAGGTGTTGAAATCATTTGTGGCCTTCTTGTTCTTGCCATTGCGTTGGTCTCTGGTGACTGCTGTAGCTGTGGTCCGTTAGCTGACTGTGTTTCTACTTCCTCATTAACAAGACATCCAGAGATGACAGTGGCATCTGAAGCCTCACTCTCACCGGGAATGTTAATTACCATGGGCTTGAATGGGAGGGAAGACAAGTGACAGGGTGAAGTTCTATAATGGCTTGGATCTGTTGCTCTCAATGCGTAACAAAAAATTGTTTGGATGGAGAAACGGATATTTAGATATTGGACAATGTCTTTGAATCATCATTTGACAGAGTTTAAGGTCTATTCACACTCTCAGGTTTCCTTTTCCAATGCTTTCTCCATTAATTTCTGTAGCTGACCTTTCGGGCTGTACTTTTTAGACTAGTAATGGCAATTAGTGCTAAGACGATTGATGAGAGCTAATAGTATGCCACCTTGCTCCTCATACTGCGTTGATTTAATGCCATGCAAGTGACCCAGTCGTACAAATATTTTGGCATGGATCCGTTGGTTAATTCTAGCCAGTCTTTCATTCCTACTTTTTGCATTGTTTGGCCCCTAGTTGTCTTACCGCTTACACACTTTATGTCGCCCGCTTGGGTATATGCGATGATGTGACCACTGGGTAGTTTATTTCTCATGATTTTTGTTGGTTTTGTCGCAATCTTGCAACATAATAGTTTACGTCTTTTGGCTGCTCTTTATTTTTTACACGTGTCGGAGTAAGGTTTTAGGAAACTGTCATTTATCAAACTTGCGATGCGGGTACCATCGAATTCTCTGGTGTTGTGCTATTCCTATATCCATAGTTTGTGTGATGGTATATTTCCTAAGCCAAGTTTCCTTTAGTTTGTGTGGGTGCGCGAAGACTCTGTTGTCATAGTGTAAGATAAGTCTTCCTTTTGTGGATGGCTTTACCTTGATATATTGATAATGTTGTGTCTGCAGATGTTGTTAGTTGGCTTAGTCTGCAATCGCAAAGGTATACTCATCCTCTCTAAGTCTTCCACCATTCCCTTTCTTTCTGTGTCGTTTAGAGGGAAGAGGGTCTGGTATTCCTTCAGGAGATTTGTGATTTGTACAAGTGCTTCATTCTAGGAGTGCTTTTGTATGACTCTGCGATATTTACTTAGTTCCATCATTTTTGGCCTACTGAAGTTAGTCAGGTTCTCTTCTGCGTCCCTGGGTATATTGTCTTGCTGAGTAGCTACACTGTGTTGGTGAGCACTAGCGCCATTGATATTCTTGACTATACCCCCCTTTTCTTGCTGGATTGTATGATGAATTATAGGGTGGTTGTTATCATTTAGAACAGTATGCGTGACCTGCTAGGTTCCTTGTTGCAGCCGCTTAGATTTATCGTAGGTCTTGGGTGCTAGATCCAAAGTGTATATGAAACTGTCGTAGGTGGGTAACTCCCTTGACTCAATATCCACCCTTCACACATACCTGGTAACTCTTGCACACCTTCTCATGGAGACTTCATGTAACCTATTTTTCCAATTCTCTAAAGCCTCTCTTGAATCAAATGTACATGAACTCACACACTTCCAGCTTAGGTTCCCATCTACCGTCGGACTGATATGATCTTCGCGCATAGCTGTAACATTGTAGATTTGATCAAGATAGTCAACCTACCCCTCGTTATAGATAGTTTCAACATATATTTTCCCCTCAAATGGATAAATGGGTGAGACTACTCTCATTTCCTCATCCTCAAAAGAGAGGATCCTTTTTTTGAAATTTTTAATTGTTTGGTTGTCGATATCCTAGTCTATCCCTAGTAGCACAAGGTAACGATTTGTATAATCTACAATGTTGATGACCTCAAAGTCTGCATATGTGCACAATCCTTCAACATCGACGATGAAATTGCTCAATCATCCAATGGGTATTACCTTCGCCTGATTGGCAAGATGGAACTGGATAGGGGACCAGTCTAATCGTGACTTACCCATTTTTTCCCAAGTCTGGTGGGTTAGGATATTGACATCTGACCCCAGATCTAAAATGATATAGTCCATATCATAATCACCTATCTACGCATTCATTCTCAATTCACGACCGGTATTACATTTTTGTCACACTTGGTTAACCTTATTCTCAATGTGTGGTGCTACAGGGATCTCATCTATTATTGCTTGTAGCTCTGCAATAGCATCTTTATCTTGGATTAGCATCAAACAACTTGATAGAAGAAGTCTCAGCTTACTAACCTCAGTTGAAGATTTCTTCTGCAGCAGGTGTTGGAATCATTCAGGAATTTCCTTTACTTCTGTTCAAGTTGATGGTACATCAAGGCTTATGAAGTCTGATTGCAGATCCCAAAATACTTCTTTTTTCTTTTGGCCATTCGGTGATTCTTTTTTCTGCGCCATCGACCTCACTTGTGGCTGCATTTGTTCTTGTGGGTTCGCTCATTCTACTCCATTCGTCGCACCTCCTCTTGTTACAAAAATAATGTTTAGGTCTCACGGTTCAGCCACGATCATCTGAACATTTGCATTTGCATTTGGGTTCGGGTTTGGTAGGGGTTTGGGTGTGGAAATAGTTCTTTCTTTCCACTTTGCGATCAGCTAAGGACATTGTTCAACATTATGGTCTTGACCCTTACAATATTAGCATGTCTAGAAAAGTGACCTACTTGTCCATAGTTTTAGCATGTAACTGGACCTCTTCCCCTACCAAATCCTCCTCCGCCACCTCATCCTCTAAATTTTCCATCACCCCTTCCCTGAGGGTGTAGTTACTGCTGTGGGTACTGGTTCTGCTAGTAGTTTAGCTGATAGGGGTTTTGCTGCACATATCGCTGTTGAAGCACATATGACTATTGGTACTGATTAGCTGGGAACTGTGCAGGTTGGTATGAGACTTGTGCCCGTTCAACCTAAGGGAACCCCTCATTTTTCGTTAATTATGTATCAACTGTTTTCTCTTTCAAGAGCTAGTATGCTATACAGTATTTTTCATCATGTCCTACCGATCTACAAAATTTACAAAATAAGTTTGCAGGGGTACTTACAACCTTCTGAAAATACACACATTCCTCATCATGGTGAGCTCTTGACTGGCATATATGACACCAAGGTAGCCCTTTACCATTTAATGGGTTAGGTGCAGTAGATGCGACATAATTCATGAAGGTCAGATAGTTGTCCTTGGTGTGTCCGTCTGTTCTAGATTTTGTGCACCACAAGTTCTCTTGTCCTTATTTTCCCTTCTTGATATCCTGAAGTTGTAGTGTGAGGTTGGCTAGCTGAGACTGAATTTGGACCATTCTGATGGCACCATCAGCAATAGCCAAGGCCTCTAGCTTCATCGCCAGCTCCAATGCTTCTCTCTACGACTCAATCTTCTGCTGCATCAACAACCCTCGGATGTGTGGTAGCAGAGAAACAATAAACCATTCCTTATGTTGTACATCGGACATTTCAAAGCTTACTTTAGCCATCAGCATCTTGAATATTTGGTCAAAATCCCACACAGTTTCTTCTAGAGCCTGTTTAATCTCCTTAATCTTAGTAATACATTGTGACTCTGATTGGGTTTTCCGAACTCTGAGATCATTGCAGCTTGGATTTCCTCAAGGGTCTTCTATGGTGTCCCAGCTAGGGCGGCACAAAATTTCATTAACCAATCCAGGGCGTGACCCCTTAAAGTCGTAATCATTGTCCCTTCTTTATATTGGCATTATGTACTAAGCATACCATCCAGATAGCTTCACAAAGAAACCAATGTTGTTCTAGGTATTCTGTTCCATTCCCATTAAAGGTGGGTAATCTAACATCAGACGCAGCCATTGGGTTGGCATTCAGGTTCTCTAGGGCAGGGTTCAATTGAGTTGCACCTTCTGGCACACTAGTTTCTGGACTAGTGCTATTCTAATTAGAGGTCCTTTCAGGGGATGAGACTCTAGATCTCATCTCAAGTGATATAGCTGGTGTAATATAATTGTGCTCTGATCCCGAGGTCTTGTCAGAGCTATCCGGATCTTCAGGTCCTTCCGAGATCGAGCTATAGTCCTCCTCTTCGTCACAAGACCCTTCGTCTTCGCACGACCGAAGTTCATGTTCGATTCCTTCGAATAAACTAAGATTCCATCGGCCCCTTTCGGTTTTCCTTCTCTTTCTTGATCTGAATCTTCTCCCACTCCTTAGGACTCCAACCTCAAGTTCAGGTTCTGTTCTTCTGGGGAACATCTCCACACACTCCTCCCTATGTTCTTACCTGCTTCTTAGTGACATAGCCCCTTCCTAGACACACGGATCAACTAGCCAGATGCAAAATACCTTTCTCATAAGCAAGTAGTTTTATCCATGTACTTATGCTCAATAAATATCTCCTCCGTGGTCCTTGGAAAATATCTCGTTCAACTTCACTATATGAAGTTATAGTATCTATTGTAAACTCAGTAATATACCCTTGCAATATACTATCAACCCAAAAATCAATAGCTCTTGAGACAACGTTACTTACACAGGTCATCTCCTGAACCAGTTGGTTGCTCCACTCACTAATCTCCCTTGTTTGGTAGTTGGTTCATCTAGATGCCAATCCTACCAACCATTCATGTAGTAGAAAAGGGAACTCAGCAAAGAATATCTCATGAATATCAGAGTATATATAATCATCTAACCATCCTTCTGCACTGAACCATGTTCATGCAATTTCTTCTTGCGCAAAAACCAGTGTTTTAGCATCCATCCAGTCTTCTATCTCCTCCTTCATTGGGTGCCACACCATCTCCCTAATTTAATCAAGAGGTCTCGACAATGGAATCATTTGTTGGACACTTTTCCCCACTTGCGTGACCCAGGTTCTGCACAGCCCACTGATCCAACAACTTCTTGAGATACCAATCCGATAGAGAAAGCCCCATCGGCAACACCTGGGAAGTAGGCACAGTCTCACCTGAGATATCTTATAAATGGGTAACTGCCGGGACCATGTTTCCACGATTTTCAGGGAAGTATAGTCATTTGGCTCACAGCTAAGGAGCTCAACGAATGCAACAGGGTGACTGGACAAAGGAGTCGGTTCTACGCGAATGATCACAACTATATGTCATCGTGTGCGACCTGAATTTCCTTTCCCCCTCGCAGCTGGCACAACTCGTGCGGCACAGCTGAATCACATCAATCAGCTCTATGACTTAAGTCGAGATTCATAACAAGAATTATACAGAATGATATATATTTATACAGTTTCAATTTAGTAAGATATTATGTTCATCCATCTACCGATTGCAATAAACTAACAGGAAATGAACCACATTTAACATTATACAGAAAGCAACTATTAATCAATCACATAAACATTCACCACATCAATCATTCATTTGGACACAAGAAATAACATGGAAACCCATCTAGGAAAAACCTCCAAGGTGCTCTTCATCTGGCATGAGAAAAGATATAGCACCTTGTAGTTTATGGGATGCAGATTGATCTTGAGATATGTCTTTAAGTTCAGACTCATAGTGCTCATGCTCTTTGGTTCACTCTCCTATTCTACTCCTACTCCTAGCGGTCTTCTCCCACTGCAGTCAGATCCGCGGCTCAATAGCCCCTCTAATGCTACCATACTTGTCCTGAGTCTACTCCTCTTCTGATCGCTATGACATTACAACATAATTGACATCCCCTTCCATGGATTACCGCTTAATAACAAACTACTACTGAAAACTGAACAAGGATCAATGAAAACCTTACAGACCAACCTTCTAACCATTGCATTCTTCCTACTTATACTAATTTACATGTCCACACAGGGCCAACTGCATCTTGATAGTTTGTTAGCCATCACCATCAGCCGCCCCTCTGGTTACAGCTATGGTGATCATGACTTGACACTAGGCATTATCGGCTTGAATTTCAAATATCTTCTCCTACGTGCGTAGCTACAGGCTTACGCCTCCTTATACGACCATGATCTGGATTCTGTATCTATCACTTTCTGGCCGTTTTCCCCTTGCACGCATCCGCGCTTGCTTTTCCTTTGCCGTGCGCTCCTCTACTCTGAATTCGCGGTCCTTTTCATCCCTTGCGATATTCCTTTGCTTCTATTGCATGCGCTACAAATTTTCCTTGGATGCGCACGCTAAGTTCCTTCTTATACCCCTTTCCCAGTCAAACAACTATTTTCAAATGTCCTCCAGAAGATGTGTATGTGTGTCAATAAGATCTAAATATGACATGATCCTGCTCCCCGATGAACCAACTATCCATCCATGAAGTTATATTCTCATTTGGTTCTTCCACAAGTGAAATATCAATCTCCCAAAACAAGATAAAAATGTTAGTTTGCATGTTGAGTGTTAAAGTAAAGAAATTGTGTAGATCTGCAAATTCATGGTGAGATATGGATTTGATCTAAAATTGACAGTCAGGAAGCGTCCCCCACATGATCCGATGGTTAAGGATCAGTTTTACAAAGGATAGGTGGAAAAGGTGAAGTTCCACAAAATAGTATAGATCGACGGTAGAGATTAGATCCACAAAAGATCTAAGGTTGAGAAGAGTTCTGCAAGTGTATAAATATCTACTACTGAGGAGTGTTCCGCAATAGATCTATGGTCATAGGAGGGTTCCTCAAAAGAAGGATCGCGGAAGATGAAATCTGAATTTGATTAATAGATCAATGGCCATGGTTGAATCCTCATTCATTAGATCGATGATCCAGAGCGTAGCCAAAGTAGATCGACGGTTCGGAAAAAGCGTTGTGGGAAAGCCGTTGTGGGAGAGGAAGTGCAAGTGTAGAAGTGTGAAAATCAAAAGGTTGAAGTCATGAAAGTTGAGTTTTTGACTTCTGTATTCTGCATTGCGGAAAGGCTAGTGTGGAACTATGCAAAGCAGAGAGTCGAAATCGTGAAAAGTTGAGTTTCTGACTTCCACATTTCGCCCTACAAAAGAGGCAAGTGTGGAAAGAAAATGGAGGAAGGACCATTGCGGGAGTGAAAAGGCAGAAAGGAAAAGGTCCAAAAAATGGAAAAGTTGTGTTTCTGTAGTTTACATTCCATAGTGTGGAAAGGATCCTATGGAAATCCTAGTCTGGAAAGTAGAAAGGTGAAAAGAAAAAAGTCGAATTCTTAGAAAAGTTGAGTTTTTGGTTTCGTCCTTCCGCAGTGCGGAAAGGAGCTTGCTGAAAGGCTAGTCTGGATAGCAGAAGGAGGAAAGGAAAGTGTGGAAAGGCCAGTTCTCACATGACAATGAAGCCCACAGCCCAGTGAAGTGAGGAAGCCAAAGGGTTTAAAGATGATGTTTGCTGTGATGTAAAAATATGAATCCCAAATATGGAAGGTAAAGCCCGAGTTTTGGGAGAGAAACATGCCCAGTATCTAGAGATGATGAAGCCTGAAAGAAAGGAAAACCTGCAGCCAGAGATGATAATGCTAACAAGCTTACGAATGGAATAATTTCAAAGACATGAGAAGGTCACAGAGTTTAATTAAGTAATTAATTAAAAATCACTATTATAACAGATATATAATCTAAATGATTAAATAAATTAACAAATATTTGAAGAGGTGTGAAGGAGAAAAACATGAATTCTGTTTGGTAAAGGTGTGATGGTTTGAATAGAGATCTGAAGAGTCTCAACGTTGAAAAGGTGTGTGTATGGTTTGAAGAGATGATTGAAGAACATATAAACAGAATATCAAATGGTAAGTAAAGTGTTCATGCTATCCATATCTATGCAGCCAAAGCATAAGATAGAGACCAAAGTAGAGTAACAAGAGACAAAGTTTTTAAAGAAGATTTGGAAGTTTGATAAAAGTACATTAAAGGGTTGAAGGGTGGTGCTAGGGTAGGATACATGCTTGCAAGGAGGTTTTATCCTTCTTCTAGTAGTAGCTGGAGAAATGGGGTATTGGTGTATCCTTGTCTATCGGTGCAGACAGAAACCAGGGTGTAGGTGCATCCTTCAGTAGTGGCTGAGAAACTTGGGTATTATGGTCTCCAACAAGTGGGTGCTTGCAAATAACTATTGTATATTGTAAAAAAAAGTTTTGTAGATAATAGAAACGTGTTGGTGGTTTACCTTATCGGGTTCCACGTGAAAAAATTGTGTCCAAATTTGTTTTTACATTTGCTAAAATATAAGAAATTGCGTTTAAATTTATGTCATTGATTCACCCCCCCTCAATGACAAGACATGATCCACCAATTGGTATCATAGCAGGATACTTCACCTAGTTTAACCACTGGAAGGAATATCCTATTACAACCACTATGGATCAGAAGACGAAGATGTCAATGAGAGTCCCCATATTTGATGGTGAAGACCATGTCTTCTGGAATATTAGAATGAAAAACTATCTGATGTCCATTGGTCTTGAAGTTTGGGCATTAGTTGAAGAAGGATATGATGTTCCAAAAGACACTCCCACAGAAGCATAAGAAATGAAGAAATTTTGGGAACATGCAAAAACCTTAAATACATTACAAGCTAGAATAAGTAATAAAGTTCTTACAAAAGTACCGACCTGTAAAATTGCAAAAGAGATCTGGGACAAATTGGAAACCATATATCCAGGAGACTCCAAAGTAAAGAAGGAAAAACTTCAATCTCTCAAAGTACAATATGAAAGTCTAAAAATGAAGGACGAGGAAAATATTTCAAAGTACTTTGAAAGAATTGAGAATCTTGTTACTGCAATAAAGGTTTGGGAATAGAAGTACTAGACTATGAGTTAGTTGAAAAGATATTAAGAACACTTCCTATGGCATATAATCCCAAAGTATCCACTATCGAAGAATGATAGGAGCTAGAAGGTCTTACCATGGATGAATTGTATGGAAACCTCACAACCTATGAATTAAGACTAGGTAATGACAATATCCAAAAAAGGAGAAGCAACTTTCAAAGTGATCAAGAAAAACAAAGTCAGAAGAAAAAACATCAGACTAACCACAATGAAGAATCTGATGAAGAAGAAGCTAATTTTATTAAAAAACTTCAGAAATGATCAAGGAAGTACAAAGGAAAGATGCCCTTCAAATGTTTTAATTGTGGTAGAATTGGGCACTTTCAAGACAAGTGTTCTTATCCCAAGGAAGAATTTGAAGATGAATATGACAAACAATACAAGAAAAAGGGAAAATACACTATAAGAATAATTACAAAGGAAAAAAGTTTCTACTCAAAAGAAGAACACAATAGTTCATCTGAGGTTAGTGACAATGAGGATAAAGTCTTTTTTTATAGGCATTGAAGATTCTAATGAGATAGAATAAATTGTGCATATGAAAGATTAAGAAGATGAAGCAGAGGTTGATATGGAAAAATAAATATTTAGTGTTTTGGTTGGTCTAATAATATACAAAAACAAATATAGACAGCTAAAACGTTTCTTAGTTGAACAACAGGAAGAGCATGAACAGAAAGAAAAATAGATGAAGAAAATCATGAGCAATATGAAACACCAAATTCAAGATGAAAATAGGATAGAATAAAGGTTGGAGAGATGTCTTAAAGAAAAACAATTAATCTGTGAAAGAATGGAGGCATAATTAGTTCACTTAAGAGAAGAGATTGATGCAAAATTTATTCAAACTAGATATGAAAATAGTTCTAAAATCTTAGATAAGATTATAACCAGACAAAGGGATCCAAGTAACAAAAATGGAATAGGTTATTCTCAATAAGAAAATCAAGTTAGCTCAAAATCTTATGCAGATGCTCTTCTTAGTACATTCAAGAAGAAAGAGGAAGAAAAGAAAAGCAATGGTCAGAATTCTAGAAGATCATTTCCACCCATCGAAAAGGAATTCAAGACAACTCCAAAGAAATTTAATCAAAACAGGTATCCTCACATTTTCCTTGGTTATTTTTTTCATGCTCTAACTTTGGACACAAAGCTATGAATTGTAGATCATATGAAAGGAAAAGTTTAAAGGTTAAAAACTATAACCTCAAGGACAATCAAACAATTGGTCAAGTTAAGAGCATAAATTATAACTCCTTTACCTCTACAAGAAATAAATTTAGAATGCTTGAATTGTCATAACCATGGACATAAAGCAAGCAATTCCAGATTTATGGAAATATCAAAAAGATCAAAAGACATTCGAAAGCAAAAGAAGCTTTGGAAAGATATAAATTTGAAAGAAGAATGTCTGACTACCCTAGAAAGACAAGATAAAGGAGATATCTGGTGTGTTGACAGTGATTGATAAAAAACATATGACAAGATATGAGGACAAGTTTTTGGAAAACTAGAAGGTACCACATGGAAAGAATTGGAGAAAAAAGGAAGACTCCAAAGATATAGAAGAAACCAAGATTTCAAATATCAAAGAAGTTTCCCAAGATGATGAGGAATTTAATAGTGTTGTAGATAGTATTGACATTCATTATGATGGAAACAAAGGTGATTAAGAAGTTAGTGATGGGGGTGGAGCTGAATATGGATGTTTTTTCTAAAAATACCATATAACCTAGAAGAAAAACCTGAAATAAAGAATTAGAGAGGATCATGTACTTGTAATGTCCCCTTTTTGGAATTTTATTAAAATGCCCAATTTTCCAATTTGTTTTCACAATTTTGGCTCTTGACTAGTTTTGATGTCTAGACCTCCAAATTGACCCAAATGCTTCCAAATTTTATCTGAAGGTACATGAATGATAATATAAATTAAATATAATTATCATGTATGTTTTTTGATCTCCCAATTACTTCTGAAAACTTTTTTAATGTTCTGTTCAAAGTAGGAGTCTTTACTAGCAAATTGGGGCTCCAATTCCCCATGGGTAATTGCCGTAAATGGCTTCACAAATGATCCCAAAGTCACTTGAATTTATTAACAGAGGCTGGTTATGTGTAAGGGACCTTTTAAAAGTCTCATATGCATCATGTTTCAGTTTATATAGTTTGTTATGACTCTTTCCAAAACAACTCCCAAGTCACAATTTCGACCCTTGGGGAAAATGCACCAAATCTTCTCCCAATGAAATAAAAATGAGTAAAATGGATTACAATGCTTAATTACTGAAAATTATACTTGAAATACACATTAATTACAGTCCATACATCATACATTTATCATATATACATTCCTCCATTCGAAATAATAAGCATTACCATGGCATATATCAAAATAGAGTGGAAATGGTCATTGTTTGCTCATTAAAAGTCATTTTGACATACAAATATTGGGAATTTCGACTTGAAAATTTCTGAGAATGAATAATATATAATATTTAACTGATTAAAACCATAAATTGACAATTAAAGGCTCTCCCATTTCGAAATCGTCAGCATTACAATGGTTCACAACAAGATAGTGGGGAAATGACACTATTTCTTCATTGTTCAACATTTTTACATGAATTATTTTGGGTATTTAGACATGAGAGTCTTATAAAAATGAAATACATAGAATATACATTATAACATAAGATAATTAGCATTAGAATCTTCCCCAAAGAGATCAATATCTCACGCAAAGCGCAATCCCTCCATTGGCATGAATATGGTGTGAAAACTGGAAATAGTTGAGAGAGAGTGATGCAATAGAAGAATAAATATTATTTCCTATATATTACACCTGCAAATAATACTCCATTAAATCTCCATGAAATACCTAAGTGGCCTTTCCAAAAACCAACTAGGATGGGAATCTTTCACCCTCGAAATTGGCTGAAGCAAGAAAACTAGTCATCCACTAGCTCTCACAATTCACAAATGAGAAAAAGCTTCTTCTAATAGATGATACCTATATTTTATAAACATTATTAGTCTTCTAAGGTTCCAAATCCAAGTCTAATTGGTGTGGCTGCTCATGCTATGCCATGTGGCCTCTCTCTTCACCTTTCCTCTTCTCCCAAATTTGAGTAGGAGCCTCTTGCCCTTCTCCAACTCCCAATTTCGACCTCCAAGATGCTCTATTCAGGCCTGACATGTCCTTATGTCAGTATTTCAGCCTTCATATCTGACTTGGTTCATAACTGTCATAGAATCTCCATCATTGGTGTCATAGTTGTCATAAATGTAAGGGGAATCTAGCCAAGTGTCCATGAAACTCCCATTTGGATCTTCCTCTCCCATGTAAGTTACAATTAATCCAAAATTAAACCTAAGAAGTATATGGACAATTATATTAACATTATAATCCATACAAAAACATTATACTTCCCATATATTCAAATTTGCAAGAGAAAGATACCATTTAACATAAGAATTCTAGCTAGTGTGGACCCCATAGTCTCCATGTGTCTTCATGCTCTATTGCCACTTCCATTTTCTATTTTATTTATTTAATAAGATAAATTATTAAATATTTATCCACTTATGATTTCTAAACATCATTTATTATCCCCCTTATTCCAAATCTCAAACCTTCCACCCCCAACCTAGGAAACTAGTGATTTTCCTCCTTGGCAATTATTTGACTTTTAGCATCCATTTGAAAACTTTCATGAATATGGAAAATGTGATTTGTCCATTGTGACCCAATTCCAAATTTGGGACATTAAAAATCCTCCCTTCCCAATATTGCTTGTCCTCAAGCAATTTCAAACATGGTTGTTGAAGAACCTGCTTTTTGTATGATTCTTTGAAGTTGCCACTAAGCTTCCCACTTTGAGTCTTTGAGATTTCATGAAGATTTCAGAGAGGAACCACCATGCTTGCTGCTGCACTACTCTGATTAAAATCACCTTATTAAGTGGGGAATCCATCTCCCATACTGCTTGTTTCCCAAATAATTTGAAATCAATCGGACTAAAAACTATACCAGGGTCCCATTGCTTGCATTGCACTCCAATAATTAAGAGTGCTCTCCAACACATACCATTTGACAAGAGAATTCTTGGATCACATTTCTTGTATGCATTATTCAAAACATCATGAGTGCATAATATATATCATCAAAGTATATAAAAACATAATAAGAATGTACATCAAGGAGGTGCCTCACCAATAAATCATGAAAGTGCTTATAACTCCCAATGAGTAGACTACCATTTGCCAAGTGCCTACAAGCTTCAAGTGACCAATCAAATATGCTCCAATGACATAGGTGAGGATCCCATGTCTCATTATGCTGCTCCAAAGATATATAATTTTCATCAATATAATAAGCCACGGGTTCTTTCATCCAAGGAGTGAATGAAGAACCTCCACCAAAATCTGAACCAAATAATGAGCAAAGAAAACATGAATAATTCAAGTGGATCAAAGAAGTCTCATCAATACACCCATGAATATGTATATCATCATGAAATAACAGAGTATTTTTCTGCCAATAATAATGTTCCTCAATCATATCCATCTTCACCCAAGTGTTGGATGAAGTTCCTCCAACATCAAATGAACTAAGTGTTGAGCAAGAAAAACCATGAGCCTTCAAGTGACTCAAATGAACATCATAGGTGCACCCATGTAGATGTGTATAATCATAATGTAAACAAGGATGCTGCTGAAAATGTAAATAATATGGTTCTCTAATAATTCCATCATCAAAAGGAGAAATAGAATTTCCATGCTCTTCATGTGGCACCATCAAAAAGAAACCTTTCACCCCTACTTCATTAGGATTACTGCTGCAAAATTTATAAGTGTAGGATGTAGGAGAAAGAACCAACTCACCCAAATGATAATTAAGTGAAAAATTTTCATAATGTGAAGTATATATAGGGGTAGGATTATTCACCTCCCTAGAAAATGCAAAAATTTCCTCATGGGTTGGTTCCAAGGTGGTGGAATTATGCACTTCTTCAAAAATTGTGTAACCATTTTCAAGAGGCAACTCAAGTTCCTCTTCCACCATTACTAGTGGTTGGATATCATCACTATAATCCTCAAGCACATCAAGAACCTGCAATTTTTCATGTTTCTCATGATCCATCATGTCATGAGAATCCTCCAAGCAATCTACCTTATGAAAATCTGAAACATTGGGGGAAAAACAAGTGTCTTGCAACTTTTAAAGAAGTTGCTAATTTTTAATTGTGAGCTTATCAATAACTTCATTATTATTCAAGTAGGATACATGTAACCATTCAATAAGCTCAATGGAATTTTTTCTATCAAATAGCAAATACATGAAATTACCTTTTATGTTGCACATTGCTCTTTGGATCTTCTTTTCATTCATCTTTAAGGACCCTTCAAGAAAATGAGGCTCTTGCAAATGAACCTCCTCATATTCTTCCTTCTTGCTTGGACCAACTTCATGAAGCTGAAGTGGTGATGGGGAAGTTGATCTTATTTCTTCTTCAAATGCTACAAGGTATTCATTTTCAGGTTTAATGGAAGTTTGGATTGCAGCAACACTTTCAAAATTGATCTCTATGTCACCGACATAGAGGTGTGAACACCCATCAGTAGGTACTCCTTCATAGTTCAAGCATCCATCAGTATATTCTCTTTGGTCCATGTCCATAGTAGAATTTGTTTCAGAATGATATTCAATAGTTTCAAGGTACTCTTCTTCCTTCTCATGTGATTTTTCCTCATCTTTTTCAAAGTCATTTGGGAGTGAATTTCGTTTCTCTTCATGTAATGCCTTTTCTTCTTCACCACCCATAGAAATTTGTAGCTCCTTGGTCTCCTCCCTAATTGCGAATTGATTATTATTCCTTAATGAGATATTATTTGAATTATTTTTTATAAATTCCTTCAACCTATCATTAAGGTCTTCACAATGAATACTTTTATGTGCCAATTTGAATGCTTGCTTAACCTGCCTGGACATATCATCACCACATGGCTTAATGAATTTATTCAATTCATTTATACCATCCATAAATTCAATAGGTGCCAATACCATGCTATGATACCACTGTAATGTCCCCTTCTTGGAATTTTATTAAAATGCTCAATTTTTCAAATTTTTTTCACAATTTTGGCTCTTGATTAGTTTTGATGTCTAGACCTCCAAATTGACCCAAATGCTTCCAAATTTTGTTTGAATGTACATGAATGATAATATAACTTAAATACAATGCTCATATATGTTTTGTGACCTCCCAATTACTTCTGAAAATTTGTTTAATGTTCTGTTCAAAGTAGGAGTCTTTACTAGCAAATTGGGGCTCCAATTCCCCCTGGGTAATTGCTGAAAATGGCTTCACAAATGATCCCAAAGTCACTTGAATTTATTAAAAGAGGATGGTTATGTGTAAGGGACATTTTAAAAGTCTCATATGCATCATTTTTCAGTTTATACAGTCTGTTATGACTCTTTCCAAAACAACTCCCAAGTCACAATTTCAACCCTTGGGGAAAATGCACCAAATCTTCTCCCAATGCAATAAAAATGAGTAAAATGGATTCCAATGATTAATTAATGAATATGATACTTGAAATATAGATTAATTAAATTCCATCCATCATAATATGATCATATATACATTCCTCCATTCGAAATAATAAGCATTACCATGGCGTATATCAAAATAGAGTGGAAATGGTCATTGTTTTCTCATTAAAAGTCATTTTGACATACAAATATTGGGAATTTAGAATTGAAAATTTCTGAGAATTAATAAAATATAATATTGAATTGATTCCAATCATAAATTTACAATTAAATTCTCTCCCAATTTTAAATCATCAGCATTACAATGGTTCACAACAAGATAGTGGGGAAATGGCACTATTTCTTCACTGTTCAACATTTTTACATGAATTATTTTGGGTATTTCGACCTAGGAGTATTATAAACATGAAATAAATATCATATACACCATAAAATAAGATAATTATCATTATAATATTCACCAAAGAGATCAATAGCTCACCCAAAGCGCAATCCCTCCATTGGCATGAATATGGTGTGAAAAATGGACATAGTTGAGAGAGAGTGCTGCAATAGAAGAATCCAAATTATTTCCTGTATATTACACATGCAAATAAGACTCCATTAAATCTCCATGAAATACCTGAGTGGCCTTTCCAAACACCAACTAGGATGGGAATCTTTCACCCTCGAAATTGGCTTAAGCAAGAAAACTAGTCATGCACTAGCTCTCACAATTCACAAATGAGAAAAATATTCTTCTCATGGATGATCCTTGTATTTTATAAACATTCTTAGTCTTATATGGTTCCAAATCCATTCATAAACCATGTGGCCTCTCTCTTCACCTTCCCTCTTCTCCCAAATTTGAGTAGGAGCCTCTTGGCTTTCTCCAACTCCCAATTTCGGCCTCCAAGATGCTCTATTCAGGCCTGACATGTCAGTATTTCAGTATGTCAGCCTTCAGATCTGACTTGGGTCATAAATTTCATATAATCTCCATCATTGGTGTCATAGCTGTCATAAATGTAAGGGGAATCTAGCCAAGTGTCCATGAAACTCCCATTCGGATCTTCCTCTCCCATGTAAGTTACAATTAATCCCAAATTAAACCTATGAAGTATATGGACAAGTATATTAACATTATAATCCATAAAAAAACATTATACTTCCCATATATTCAAATTTTCAAGAGAAAGATACCATTTAACATAGGAATTCTAGCTAGTGTGGGCCCCATAGTCTCCATGTGTCTTCATGCTCTATTGCCGCTTCCATTTTCTCTTGTATTTATTTAATAAGATAAATTATTAAATATTTATCCCCTTATGATGTCTAAACATCATTTATTATCCCCCTTATTCCAAATCTCAAAGCTTCCACCCCCAACCTAGGAAACTAGTGATTTTCCTCCTTGGCATTTATTTGACTTTTAGCATCCATTTGACAACTTTCATGAATATGGAAAATGTGATTTGGCCATTGTGACCCAATGCCAAATTTGGGACATTACAGTACTCAAGGGGAGAGTGTTTGAAATGTTTGTTTTATTTGATAACAATGCTAGTAATGGTTATATTGTCATCCTTGAGATTATAAAGAAGAATGAAAACCAAACCTATAGAGAATATTTGAAGAGATTGTTGAAACATCGTTTTGGAAAAGGATGAAGTTATGTTTGAATGCAGATTTGGTATCATGACTTAATACAAATGCATAAAAAATGAAGAGAGACACCACAATTGGTTTTGATATCAATTTTTGAATAAGGAGTTTGTTTGCAAAGAGGAGAAGAACTGTGATAGGGGGAGTCTATGAACTCATCATCCAAGGTTCTTACTCAACTAAATAGGATGATCACTACAAGAAGGATGTTAATAGTATGATTAGAACTAAATCCAAGTTAATTGGAGGAGGAGAAACGAAAGAGGAGGATAGAATAATTAGTTAGGAGTGGAGAGTATAGCTTCTATGAGCAATTGTACTTCTGGTTCAATAGATTTAAGAACATAGTTCACTCTACAAGTTATTGAGTGTTTATACCTTTGCCTCTAATCACCATAAGTTTGAATTAGAAATTCTCTATGTGCATGTGTATGTTTTCACTTCGAATTCTGATATAAGTACAGGGAACAAAATTGAAACTCTATGTCAAGTTAGTTACAACAAAGGGCATAATAGGTTATTCTTTGTCATTGTTGTCAAAGGGGGAGAAGGTTTAAGTGTTGCCATCAATGCCAAAGGGGGAGATTGTTGGAAATATGGATTATAGTTGTCATTGATGTCAAAGTAATTAATGAGTGAAAAAGGATAGGAAAAGGACACGATGGCTGAGTGAAATCAGTGAAAGACAAAGGAAAGACAAAAGGTGAACTCAGTATAAGTCAAAGGAAAGATAAAGGTAATGATGACATGGAATGAATTATGAAATGATAGATATGATAACATAGAATAACATAATTGATGTAAAATTGGTAAGAGACATTTCCTATCATGAGCAAGAAGATGATGTGACATCATTCTAGAGAAATATGGCAATTGGTGAAAATCAAGAAATTGACTAAGTATGGATAAATAGTCAAAACTAGTCTAAGAGGGTGTAAGAGAATGACCTCCCTAAATCATGGGTTAGAGTAAAGGGAGAAGTTATGGACCTAGGGGTCTTGTACACTTGTGTTTTCTCTACCTGACCATGCCTTCAGTTTGTCTTGGAAGTAGCTAAGGGAGAAGTTATGGACCTAGCAAAACAATGTTTTAGACAAATTGGATCAGACTAAAAAATTGGTCCAAGTGTCATAACAAAAGTATGGAAGACTATTTTCAAATGTCCTCCAAAATATGTGTGTGTGTCACTAAGATATAAAGATGACATGATATTGCTCCCTGATGAACCAACTATCCATCCATGAAGTTATATTCTTATTTGGTTCTCACATGAGCGAAATATCAATCTCCCAAAACAAGATAAAAATGTTACTTTGCATGTTGAGTGTTAAAGAAAAGAAATCGTGCAGATTCACAAATTCATAGTGAGATCTGAATTTGATCTAAAATCGACGAACATGAAGCATCCCACACGTGATCTGATGGTTAAGGGTCAGTTCCACAAAATAGTATAGATCGACGGTAGAGATTAGATCCACAAAAGATATAAGGTTGAGAAGAGTTCTGCAAGTGTACGAATATCTACTACTGAGGAGTGTTCCACAATAGGTCTATGTTCGTAGGAGGGTTCCAAAAAATAAGGAGTGTAGAAGACAAAATCTAAATTTGATTAATAGATCAATAGCCATGGTTGAATCTACATTCATCAGATCGACGATTAGGAGCGCAGCCGAAGCAGATCAACGGTTCAAAAAAAGCGTTGCGGGAAAGCCGTTGTGGGAGAGGAAGTGTAGGTGTAGAAGTGAGAATATCAAAAGGTCAAATTTGTTAAAAGTTGAGTGTTCGAATTTCGCATTCTGCAGTGCGGAAAGGCCAGTGCGAAACTGCGCAAAGAAGAGATTCGAAATCGTGAAAAGTTGAGTTTTTGACTTCCGCATTCCGCCCTATGGAAGTGTCATAACGAAAGTATCGAAGAATTTTTAAATGTCCTCCAGAATATGTGTGGGTGTCAGTAATATCTAAATATGACATGATCTTGCTCCCTGATGAATCGACTATCCATCCATGGAGTTAGATTCTCATTTGGTTCTTACACGAGCGAAATATCAATAAGCCAAAAGAAGAGAAAAATGTTAGTTTGCATGTTGAGTATTAAAGAAAAGAAATCATGTAGATCCAAAAAGTCATGGTGAGATCCCCATTCAATCTAAAATCGATGGTCATAAAGCATCCCACACGTGATCCGATGGTTAAGGATCCGTTCCACAAAGGATATGCGGAAAAGGTGAAGTTCTGCAAAATAGTATAGATCGACGATCGAGATTAGATCCACAAAATATCTAAGGTCGAGAAGAGTTCTGAAAGTGTAGAAAGATCTATAGCTGGGGAACGTTCCATAATAGATATAAGGTCATAGGAGGGTTTCAAAAAACAAGTAGTGCATAAGGAGAAATATGAATTTGATCAAGAGATCAATGGCCATGGTTGAATCTGTAATCATCAGATTGACGATCAGGAGCACATCCAAAGTTGCAGAAAAGCCATTACGGGATTGGAAGTGCAAAAATCAAAAGGTTGAAGTCGTGAAAATTTGAGTTTTCGACTTCTGCATTCCGTAGTGCGGAAAGGTCAATGTGGAACTATCGAAAGAAGAGAGTTAAAATCATGAAAAGTTGAGTTTCTGACTTCCACATTCTTCCCTGTGGAAATACAACGATGGAAGGAACGTTCCGAGAGCAGAAAGGCGGAAAGGAAAAAGTTTGAAAAACTGGAAAGTTGCGTTTCCGTAGTCCGCATTCTGTAGTGTGGAAAGGATCTTGTGGAAAGGCCAGTACGGAAAGAATAAAGGCGGAAAGCAAAAAGATAAATTCTTAGAAATGTTGAGTTTTCGGCTTTTGCCTTCCGCAGTGCGGAAAATAGCTTGCGGAAAGGCCAGTCCAAAACGTGGAATGAGGAAAGGAAAGTGTAGAAAGGCCAGTGACCACATGATAATGAATCTCGTAGGCCAGTGAAGTGAGGAAGGAAGAGGGTTTAAATATGATGTCTACTTTGATGTAAAAAGATGAATCCCACAGATGGAAGGTAAAGCTCGAGTTTTGGGAGAGAAACATGCCCATTAGCCAGAGATGATGAAGCCTGAAAGAAAGGAAAACCCACAGCCATAGATGATAATTCCATCAAGATTACAAATGGAATAATCTCAAAGACATGAGAAGATCACAGATTTTAATTAAGTAATTAATTAAAAATCAGTAATATAACAGAGATATAATCTAAATGATTAAATAAATTAACTGAGATTTGAAGAGGTGTGAAGGAGAAAATCATGAAGTCTATTTGGTAAAGGTGTGATGGTTTGAAGAAAGATCTGAAGAGTCACAATGTTGGAAAGGCATGTGTATGGTTTAAATAGATTATTGAAGGATATATAAACAAAAGATAAAATGGTAATTAAAGTGTCTCTATCATCCAGATCTATGTAGCCAAAGCATAAGATAGAGACCAAAGTAGAGTAACAAGAGATAAATTTTTTAAAGAAGATATGGAAGTCTGATAAAAATACATTCAAGGGTAGAGCTAGGGTAGGATACATTACTGCAAGGAGGTTTTATCCTCCTTCCAGTAGTGGCTGGAGAAACAGGGTATTGGTGTATCCTTGTGTGTAGGTGCAGACAGAAACTAGGGTGTGGGTGCATGCTTCAGTAGTGGTTGAGAAACTTGGGGATTGTGGTCTCCAACAAGTGGGTGCTTGCAAATAACTATTGTATATTGTAAAAACAAAGTTTTGCAGATAATAGAAACGTGTTGGTGGTTTACCTTATTGGGTTCCACGTTAAAACATTGGGTCCAAATTTGTTTTTACATTTTCTAAAATAAAAGAAAGTGTCCTTAAGTTTCTGTCACTGATTCACCCCCTCCTCTCAATGACAAGACCTATTCCATCATCATATGTCGCAGATAAATAAGGTTGAGGGGTGAAATAGACATAAAGGTTTAGTGTGGACATGGTGGGTGAGAAAATAGGGTGGATAGTGGTTGAGGACATGAGAGGGAAGGATACTTTTTTTGTAATGTAAAAATGGTGTTCAAGGAGTAAACATGGCCAAGGGGAGAAACAAGGGGGATTAAAATCAATAAATGAAGGTTATTTACACCATGGTAAGGGGAGGAAAACACATAGGTATTTGGACATAAATTCCATGAACAAAAGCTAAAAACCATGACATAAATAATTTCTAGAGGGTTGTTTGTAAAAACGTTGGATATGGATGCCAATAGGATCTTTTTCATACCAAGGGTGAGTTACATTGTCAATGGGTAACAATATAAACTAATCCCTATAATTTAGGAATCTAGAGTGTTCTCTTGTTTCATTAAAAAGTCATTTTTCCTTAAAGAGGAAGTCATTTCCCTATGAGAGACTATACCCAAGGTTCTAAGACCCATATTTAGTGTCACGTATATATCAATACTCAAATTCCAATGATATCATTAGGAGTTCATGGGTGTGTTTGAAATATTCCCTTAGGGCTTAAGGCCCAAGTTTGTTCCCATGGAAATAAAAAATGCTAAAACACATACATACTAGAAAATTATCTCATAATGGTGTAATCCACACTTAGAAGTAATGAATGCCCCCAACATGTCATGTCTATTTATTCAAGGAGTTGATTCTGTCCTTGGATGCCCAAAATATTTTACTCCCTGAAACATGTCAAGAACCTTAAACGAGGGCCCATATATAGTGCTTTATCTTCACTGTTTATCTTCTATGATATATATTGTTTATGTTCATTGTTTCATGTAGATCATTCTTCTGAGAAAGTTTCTTCCATCCTCTATCCATGATCATCGAGACGATCTGGTTTGCACATACCACCCCCATCTTGCGAGCAGTTCCGTAAGTAAACTAAATACATAGTGTTTTGTTTATGTTTCAATTACACGTACTTATTAACTCTAATTGGTATTAGTTTCTACTTTCATATATGCTCCCCACTAGTTGAGTGAGTATCAGGCATTGTCATATCCATTTTCTCACTTGAGGTCCAGGAGACATTGAGCACCTACAAGCATAATGAGGAGGTCCTACACAACACATGTACTGTAGATTCATATTTATTTATTTTTCAATTATCAGTCTCCTTATTTTATATCAATATTAGTGTATTTAATTTTAATATCTTTATATTGTTAGACATATAGTTTGTTTGATGTTTTTTTTAATTTGTTTGTTAATTACTTACATATGTCCTTGGGAGGATGAGAACATCTCAATTACACCTAAGGAGATCCATTCAGAGCGTGATTGTCTCCATGATTGGCTAAGGAGTATGGGCCATGAGCACCCATCTAGACGTGCCATCAACATGAAGTTAGATATTGTTCGTGACTTGTTGTGGATCCACAAGACGAAGGGGCATGTTGGCCCTAGGAAACGATAACCAGAATAATGATCTGAAATATAAATATTTTGGTCACAGGGTAAGTAGAGACCATGACAGAAGAAGAACAAAGCAAATTAGAAAGAGTTCAACTTATTTTGGGTAAGTAATTAGTTAGAATAAAAGCTTTATTTTATTAATAAAGTGTGCTTTTAATTTGGGTCGATAGTGCCTATTCCTAGATGTAACAAGATGTATTAGAATAGAAATCCATCATGTAGACTGACAGTTGAGAGTCAATCGACGGTTGAGATCGATAAGTGTAAAAGAATAAAAGATTATAAAAGCATCAACCCAAGATGTGTGTAGGGGGTTGCATGGTAGATCATTAACGACCATTTAGAGAGAAAGAGAAGAGCAAGAAAGAGATAGAAACTAAAACAAGAGAGCATGACACAACAAATGAATGTATGAATTGAAAAGAATACGTAAATAAGTGTTTGCAATTTGAGTGTATAGACCAAACGTGCTAAACCATTTCTCATGCCAGATGAAGAGCACCTTTGTGGTTTTTCCCGGATGGGTTTCCACGTTACATCTTGTCTTTGCGTGTGTTTGATATTTATGTTTCTGTCGAATGCATATTTGTTATGGATGAAATGATATAAGTGTGTCACACATACTCTGTTGTAATTGAAATTATATATGTATATTTATATGTGTGTGTGTGTGTGTGTGTGTGTGTTGCACATCGAATAAGTTAAACATGTGTTAATGATTTACGTTATATGTTGTTATATATGTTGATGGAATGATAAATGGTTGTATTGAATGAATGTATCGGAAAAGAGGTTTAAATTCCTGGTTTTAGTCTAGTGATTTGATAATGTTGTAAGAAGGAAATATCTGACATAACTGCAAAAATTTGGTTCTAGCAGTCCCTGTAAGATATCTCGAGTGAGACTTCATTTACGTTGCAGGTGTTACGGATGAAGTTCTCCTCTATCAGGTTGGTATCTTGGGTTTTGTTGATGAAAAAAGGATCTGGACCTGAGTCGACCAAAAGTAAGCCAACAAACATTTTTTTTCTTTAGGACTGTGAATCATTTTTGATGGGGATATCTCTTGGCACCCGACGAAGCCGAAAATTCAAGATTGGGTTGATTATAAATAACTATAGTTTTAATAGGAGGAAAGTAAAGAATCATGAATAAACCCGAATAAATGGTTGGAGTGGTACCTTTAAATGAACATTCATGATATTTTCTTTATCAAATTTCCCATCTTATTGCATGAGTGGTTATTGAAGTTAACAACCCATAAGAAAAAATTTCAAAGCAGAGAACCTACAAAGTGGAGTCCAAAGTTGATCCAACAAGTGAAGAGGGTGATAAATCCTATATCTAGATCTGTCGACTTCTGGGTCGATAGTATTTTGGGAGGATATATCACAAAAATTGCAGTCGACATGATAAAGTCAAACAATGAAGAAAAAATATAAAATTTCCAAGGAATTTGAGGTTGATATCTGAATCATTTGAAACTATGGATCAAGATGCTGCTGTGTGAGAAAGAGATTCTAAGAATGGATTTCGACGAGTAAATATTTGTGCGCAGAGATCAAAAATATGTCACAATAAATATTACGAGTAGAATGGATGGAGATAAACTGATATTTTTTCTGGTAATAATGAAACTGAACTAGAAAGTGGGAATCTAAGGAGTGGAAGACTATTTCGATCATAAAAGAGAAGAATATCTATGAAAAGAAGAGGACGTTTCAGTATGACCAGAGGAAAGGAGTAAAAAATGGTGTCCCACCTTGACGAAATATCTTGCGACGAAGAAGAGTAGTAGTAGACTATATCTGAAGAAGACGAATAAGAAGAAGCACCGGATCAAGATCAAGATTACATAAAACCTGCAACTTTGTGTACATCACATGAGGTAAGATCTAGAAACAAATCAACAAGTGCTTTTGCTAATATGACTAATAGTAATAGTATAAATAATAGTCGGGGAACTCCCACTAGCTGGATATTTAATTCAGAAACACCAAGAGTGAACATAATGATTGGAAATGATATAAAGCTACCAATATTTAATGGAAATGGATTAGAGCACATTGAGCAGAATTGGTTTCTATGCAAAGCTGTATGGACTGTGAAACAGATCCAAGATGAGGCCATAAAGAAAGATCAGATAATCACAACCCTTAGAGGCCATGCATTGGATTGGTACATGAAATTATCCGTGGGTCCTGCAAGAATTCCACAAAAGACATTAAATCAAATCTAGACATGATTGATAGATGAATTCAAGAATTTGAAATCTGAGTTGCAATGCATTACAGAAATCAAAGAAATTAAACAATTGTCTATGGATTCTGTTTGGGACTTCATCCAAAGATTCGAGATTTTGATGGCTAAAGTAATTTTTTAGATGTCGGATGTCCAACATAAAGAAAGGTTCATCGCACTGATGCTACCACATATATGTATTTCCTTAATGAAGTAGAAAAGTGTATCACATACCGAAGTTTTTCATCTCGCCATTAAATTGGAATCTTTGCCAGTTAGAGAAACTGGTGGAGGAATGATGCAAATACAATCATAGATTTCCAACCTTACATTGAAACTTCATAATCTAAAGAAAGGGAAATAGGTACAATAACTTTGGTGTACGATATGTAGAACCGAGGGATACCATAAAGATTCATGTCTGGAATTTTTGAATTATGTTGCATCAAAGGAATCGAATCCAGTAAATACATAAGGAATTCCTTGGTGTAGAATATGCAAGACCAAAGGACATCTGTCAGAGGAATTCCTATAATTACAACAGATAGTTAGTGCACCAACAAGTCTATATTGTAAATTCTTTTGGTTAGTAGGACACGAAGAGAAAGATAGTAGAGCATATCAATTGTTGTAAGAGAAAATAGTTGATACCTACCTGATGAAGAACGACAAATAGATGTAGGGTGAATGAGCTCAGAATCAATATCCACAAACTCAATATGCTCAGGATCAATACCCACAGACATAATACCCTTAACCTAGGGTGGTGGAATTTTTCAGAAGCTGAGGAGGAGGAGGAGTAATTAGTTGCAAAAGAGGCCAAGTTATATGTTATAATTATGGACATACTTGACACTTTTCCAGAGAGTGAAAAAATCCTACGTTGACTCGTTCATACTGTAAAGTGCTGGATCATAATATCAAGTAATTTCCTTACTTAATTTCTAAATGGAAATAGTTTTTTTTGGGAAACCAAAACCCACCACATAATGCTAATATGAACATCCAGAAGATATTTGCTAAGCTGCGGGAACCGAATATTGTTGTGGTAACAAGAGGAGGTTTTGTGACTGGAGCATATCAAGAAGTACCATATGGAAAAACGATAGTGTGACCAACAAATCAAAATAATGTCTCCTTTGTTGTTCAGAAGGAAAAATAATTATTTTGAGACGCACAACATGAATTCATCGTCAAAAATCAAGCATCGAATTCTGCTTCTATACCAAATAAAGGACTAGAAATGCCTCAACTATTTGACCAACTATTCCAGAAGAAACAAATGTAAAAGGTTAGTAAATTGAAGGAATTATTTAAAATTTATTTAGCACTAATACAAGAAAAAGATGTTGTCACATAACTGAGAACTTTAATAGAACAAACCTAAGTAGATGTGCGACCAGAAAGGAGGTTTAATCAAATCGGTAAAATATTGAAAATTGGTTGTGAACTGAGAATGACTACCCATATAGGAAATTGTGATATGGGCTTCCAATGCCAAGAGATATTTGGATATGATTCCAACATTATTACTAGACAAACCTGGGAAAGTATGGGAAACATGAGACTAGTGTGGTCTCCTATCTAGATAAGATTACAAAATCCATCAAAGGTTTTACCTATCGGTCGACTAACTCATGTTTTTGTTGAAATAGAAGGGATAAACACCTATGTAGACTTTGAGATGATCAATATTGTTGATGACATGAATCTGTATCCTGCGCTTCTGGGGATCGATTGGGCCATTGATAACCAAACTATCATCAATTTCAAGAAGATGATATTAACGTTTGAAGATGAAGAGATGAGGGTGGTTGCACTGCTTGATCCTTTAGAAGTCCATAGATGTGTCGAGAAGTTAGATAACAAAGTACAAGATGGATACTTGGAACATATATACAATATTACCACTACAATGGATGATTATTTAAATCCGACGACCGATGATAAACTTAGTTGGAAAAGCGTTAGTTCTCTCACATCAGATTTTGGAGAAGCTCTGGAAAACTAGTAGAACCGATTGCATGAAGTGTCAATGAGAAGATGAATAAGAATTAAAAAATCCATGTGATAGGTAGGTATGATATACATACCTATGAGTATTTTCCTAACCTATATTATTTTCTGACAGAATTCGAAGAAAAAATAATATAACATCAGCGCCTGTTAGCTGAAGTCTACACCTGCCAGATGATGGGTTGTGCATAAATAATCTATCTCATAATGAAATCAATGCTGGAGATAGATGGAAGTTCAATTTGGATAAAAGGTGATATATACTGGTTAGAAATATACATGACCGACTAATCCTATCGAGCACATGGAGTATTGTTGTGCGACATGGGATGCATGTCCCGACACGAATGGGTCAACCGATTTATACACAAATCGGACATGATACCAAGGAACTGTTATACATCGATTGAGATGCAAAGAGGAATAGTAGAATGGGAATAATTAGCTTCCAGTTTCACCCATATGTTTGAATTTGTTGATGATCATCCTTCAATTGATGCTTCTCTACAAGTATTCAAGACGAAGATCTATGAAGATATTCCTGTATTGATGACGCATTTCCAATAGAATGGCATGAAAATCCAACATTGGATGGAATGATATAATGTAATAGGTGAAACCAATGATGATGATACCCACAACATAAATATTCCTAAGTCTACAGCTACTCGCGTGGTTGATGGATCAGGTGTATCAAGCAATAAGTTTCTGAATCTATTGAAAATAAAGAAATTAAAAATTGGCTCCCCAACGAATACAAAATTTTCCAATATTGGACATTATTGGGATGATAATACCATCGAAAAGATAACATATTTAATACATGAGATTCAAGATCTATTTCCCACTAAGTTTTCTGAAATGAAGGGAATTGTCAGAGATCTTGGAGAAATGAAGATACCATTGAAGCATGATGCAAATCCTGTCAAGAAACGACCATATCGACTCAATATGAGGTATAAATAAAAAGTTTATATAGAGTTAGATCGAATTCTTGATGCAGGCATTATAGAACCTGTTGAATAATTCGTTTGGATTAGTCCCATGGTAGTAAAAGATAAGAAAACTTCTGGTGAAGTACGTATATGTGTCGACCTGACAAAGTTGAATGACGCCTTTCTACACAACCCATTTCTGACCCCGTTTACATATGAAGTACTGGAGAGTGTCAGGGGCTAGGACGAATATTCCTTTGATGATGGATTATTTGGTCACCATCAGATCAAAATTATGAAGGAATATCAACACAAGACAACCTTTGTGATGGAGTGGGGATGTTTCTAGTATACGATAATACCTTTTGGACTTAAGAATTCTCCTGTTATATTTTATAGGATAGTCATGGTTGCTTTCAAATATTTTATTCATAAGTTTCTTTAATTTTACTTTCATTACTGGATGGTATTCGACTCATAAAAGATCATATTGAGATCCTCAGAATGATGTTGGAATGATGTCGACAATACCATATTTCCCTTAACTTAAAGAAGTGCATTTTTTGAGCCCCTTTTTGACTTCTATTGGGTCATGTGGTTTTCCATGATGGAATATTGGTAGATCCTGCTAAAATTGTGATCATTGTTGACCTACCACCATCCATGATACTAAAACAGTTGAGAACAACTTTGGGACATACAGGGTATTATCGGAATTTTATTATATGATATGCATAGGTAATTTATCCTATGGAGAAATTATTGATGAAGGATGTTAAGTATTAGTGGAGTGAAAAATTCCAAGAGATCTTAGATGTCCTGAAGAATAATATGGTTATAACACCTAGATTAGTTTTTATGGACTAGAAGAAAGAGTTTCATGTTGATCCGAGAGGATCTAAAAAGGCCAATTTTCAAAATCATCATATTGCAACAAAAATAGTACCATGTCTAAGAGCTCATCAAGTCAATTCCAACGGTGCAAACGGCGTGTCAAACGGACTCCGGATGCAAAAGATATTGTGTTTTGAAGTTTGGCTCCAACAGGGAAAATTTTGGTTGAAGTGCCACGTGGCACTCCCTCAAGCTGCCACGTGGTATTCAAAAAGTGAATTCTAATGACATGGCATGATAATGTGTCATGATGATGTGGCATGCTGACATGGCATGAATATGTGGCATGCTGATGTGGCATGATGACATGGCATGATGATGTGGCATGGTGACATGGCATGATGAAGTGGCATGATGACTAGCATGCATGCATTTGTGCTTGAAATGAGTTTTAGGACATTCATGCATTTACTCATGAGAAATTGTAAAATGATTAATATTTGAAGTGAGTGGAAAAATTACTCACATATTACTCATTTATTTTATTCCTTGAGTTGTTATCAAGTTAATGCATGGTTGTAACCAAAAACAAACATTCCATATTTGTAAAGAAGTTGTAACCAGTTGGTTTATGGTTGAAAAACCAACATGCTATTTAAAAAAGGGATTTTTTTTATGTAATGGATTATTGTTGGATTTTGTAAATGTCATTATGGGGAAGTAACTAAATGTGAAAACCCATGGGCATGTGGGCATGAACCATATTTTTGGTTTATGTTCTTAAAAGCAAACCAATTTGTAACTAATCCCAATTTGGAGAATCACATGTATCATGCCACCAAGAGTAGCTTCTCCTATTTAAGCACTTGTCATGTGCATTTGAAGGGAGCTCAAGTTTGGAGAGATGTAGTCCATAGAGGAAGCAAACATCTGAGAGGCCCCATTGGGGGTCTCCATTGGAGAAGCTCATGGAGAGGCTCCAACCTTGTAGTTCCATCTCAGAGAGCAGCATGGCTCCATCATGTCTGAAGGTGATCCAGCGTAGGAGACAAAGAATCAGAGTCAGTTCAAGGAGGCAACGTTTCAATTTGCATTTGAAGGCAAGTAGCAACCATCTACACTCTCATCCCGAAGGACAAAGGTGAAGGGATTGGTTGGTAAGAGTGTGACTTTGGTTTTATTGATGCACTTGTCATGCAAACATATTTTCGTCTATTGAGACTATCCTGCAAAATATCGTGTGGTGTAGCTTGAGGTTCGTGGCTCGTAGAGTCAGTTGAAAGAGTGCAATTTGCAACATTATGCAAGTCTTTGATCCGCTTGAGGTTTGTGGCTCATAGAGTCAGTTGAAAGAGTGTGATTGGATACATTGGGAAAATATCTTCATGTCCAAGTTTGGCAACTTCTTGAGAAAAAGGAGGCAGGCATTTGCTTGCGTGATTTCTGCAGTCTTCGATTGAGTCCTATAGCTTGTGCACTTATGTGACCCATCAGAGGCAGTTATGGTGCGGCGATAGAGATGAACAGATGATGAAGACTTTGCAGGTGAATCTGTTGTGATGTATCTTATGTATTTGTGCATCTTTGCAATGGATTGGTCACTCTATTTTGGAGTAGGCTTGGAGACGTAGCCAGGAGATCTGGTGAACTCCGTAATCAAATCGTGTCCCTAATGTGCTTGAATGATTTTTCATTTTCATGTGGATGATTCTATGTTACACACTTATATTATGCTCATGTTCACTTGCACTAACGTCAGAAAAATGATCCTATTGGTACCGATTGTTTCGAGCGGGTTCGATGACTTTCCGGGCTCGCCCCCGGGATCAGATCAAGTGGTATCAGAGCAGGCTGAAAAGTGTTGCAGGTTGTGGATTGTTATGAGTAAAAGTTTGCAGTGTGCAAAAATCCAGGAATTTGAAGCAGTTTGTGCAGGCACCAATGAAGCAAGAAGTAGATTAGCATGCTTTGGAGTGGAGACTTTGTAGCTAAAGGAGAGAAGGGAGATTGTGTAGCTCTGCAGGAGGAAGGTACGAGTGTTTATACTCATTTTACACCGTCTTCAGGATTCGGAGTTGCTGGAAGCAGTCTTGTTGTGTTTTGGGCAGCGGTTCTCTTCCTGACCATTGTCGCCAAGGTATCATTGTATCATTGCCATGTATTTTGCCTTATGCTGAGATTATAGATCGGCCCTCCCATTGAGAAGCAGGCCCGAAGACGTAGTCCATCCTGGACGAACTCCGTTATCAACTTGTTGTCTTTATGTGCGTATTGTCTATGTTGTTTGGTTCTCTTATTATGGATTTGTGAGCTTCATTCATGCTCTTTATGCAATTCATGTTAACGTCATAGAGTAGCAAAGATCTTGTTTTTGGATCACGTGTGCACGTCAATGTGTCATATGTCGCACTCGATTTTGTACTTGCACATCCAGGTGACTAGTCTATTAATAATCCTATTTCCTCTTCTATCCAAAAATTGTCAATGGAAGAGAATAATTATACCATGAAAGAAAGAAAAGGATTAGTTATGGTATATGCCCTTCAAAATTGTTGACACTATTTATTGGGAGGAAATTTTAAAATGTACACACACCATTATGCATTGAAATATATCGTCAATAAACTAGTGTTGGGGAGGAGTATTTGTAGATGGCTTATCCTCTTCCAGGAATTTGACTTTGATATCATTGTTAAACTGGTTCGAACGAATTTAGGACCAGACCATCTTTCAATGCTGGAATGTGGAGAAGAACCGGGTAATCTTGACTATCAACTATTTATGATTACGATGTTTGATGATCATTACAGAGATATTGTACATATTTTAAATACAAGACATTCATAAGAAGGATTCACTACAGAATAGAAGAAACAACTAGTTGTCAGAGCTGCAAATTTCCATTTCATCGCTCCACAGTTAAATGAAATGGGGCTACATGAAATTGTCTGTTAATGTGTTTTGGAACATGAGCGACCAATGATATTGAATGAGGCACATGTTGGTGTCATAGGAGGCCATTATATAGGAAAATACATAATGCATAAGATTTTACAGGATGGATTGTTGTGGCCAACTCTTCATGTAGACACCAAAGAGTATTGTCGTGGCAATGATATCTTCCATAGAACTGGAAAGTCATCGTAACAAGATGAAATTGCACTAGTACCTTAGATAACTTTACAGGAATTTTACAAATGGGTTGTTGTTTTTTTCAGACCTATTAATCCATCAAGGAAAATAGTAGGTTCCTGATGCATTATCACTGCGGCAGATTACTTCAATAGATGGGATGAATAAGCACCAGTAAAGTATTGTACTGCTCTGAACATTGCCATATTTTTGTTTGACAATGTTGTGACTCTATTTGGATGCCCAAAAATTTTGATAAGTGATCAAGGAACACACTTTGTCAATCAATTGATTGACAAATTTATTGAAGAATTCTAAATTCAACATCGAAAGACGACACCATATCATCCACAAGAAAATGATGCATTCGAGGCATTCAATAAGATATTGGAGAACGCATTGAAAATGATATATAATTTTCAAATAAATCATTAGTATTGGAAAATACATGCGTTACTATAGGATTATCGCATGACCTATAAAAAGTTTATAGGCCAAATTCCATTTTAATTGGTTTATCGACAAGAGGTTGTCATGTCGATGGAATATATTGTACCTAGTCTAAGGATAGATGCAATTGCTGAATTGAATGATTTTGGTGTTGTTGAATAAATATTGTTGCAACTTATACAATTAGAAGAAGAACGATTCATTGCAGGATATCATCAAAATGTCAAGAAGGTGTAACAAAAAGCTTGACAGAATGACATATCAAGAATACGAAAGTTGACATTGGATATCTTGTTCTCCTGAATGAAAATAAGTTTCTGAATCATCCTACCAAGCGTAGAACACATTGGTTGGGACCATATGTTGTCATTCAAATCACCAAAGGAGGAACAATGTAAATGAAGAAACTAGATGGAACACTAAATCCTTATCAGGATAGCCACAATTTGGTCGATTGAGAATTAAAAAAAAACGACAAAGTTGCAATTTTATGAGATTTATTGTTGAAAAATTTATGAATGTTTCTCAAAATATTATGAGTGTTTCGTTCACAAACTCATGAGTGTTTTGTAAAAAGAAGAATTGATATCACAAAAATATAGAAAAGTTTCATAGATTAGATGCTTGTCACAGAGTAAGAAAAGTGTCGTAGACTATCTATATATTGCAGAGTAAGAAAAGTGTCACAGACTATCTATATGTTGCAGAATTTTTTTTGTTATCGCACACTCTCTCTATGTTGCAAGAGAAAATTTGTGTCGCAGGATCTATGCTTTTCAGAAGAAAGGAATTTTTGTTGCACGATGGATTGTGGTTGCAAGTGACAGTTGGCTCACAGTTCATTTGAGGACATGGGATATTTTGGTGGCATGCCATTTTTTTCACTTCCGCCATTAATGCATAATAACTACCATTGAATTGACAGACGAAGTGATGGTTTGATTAGATTTTTCCTTGAAATTATTAGAAATATTGTTCCATGTGATGAAGATCGTCGCCACCTTTCCATTTATTACAATATTGTGCGAATAAACGACTGAGTAAACATATATCATCTTCGCGCTGAATTTTGTCATTTCATTACATCCGACTGATCATGCTGAATTATTCATATGCAATTGTTAGAGATGAAGCTATTTTTCACAGAGTATGGTCATTTTCGTCTCTAGTATGAGCAATGTCCAAGAATCGGGTGTTGATATCCCATCACCTATGCCCATAATGGAAGACACTGCAGAAGTGGTTTCACGGATGCCAAGATTTGTAGAACCCGTTTTACAATCATCGATGATTCCAAGAGTTGTTTTACAGATAGACCCTCCTGGTACATCAAAGAGGAAACGTTCCACCATTCGAAAACCACGAGCAATAGAACCTCTACCAAATGATGAAGCAACAGGGTCAGAATTAATGTTTCCATATTATGTCCCACCAAGGCTAGCATATGCGTCGAAGGTCTCTGTTTGTAAAAATTCCAAGTATCCATTAGTCAACCAACAATACCGAAAGAGTCCGAGTAATGACAAATATCATCCCCAATCTATAGATAATGGGATTTTTTGAACAAAACCTTCAGAATTTCATGGAGCTTGCAATGAACAGATACATGACCACTATCAAGGAAACTAAGGATGGCCCTATCCATATTGTTTAGATGGAACGTGAAAGAGGATTGGATAAATATATACTATTGTTGTTGATGCACATGCCACATTTTTTCTGCTTAGTAGAAGTGAATTTCTGTGTGAAAAAAATATTGGTATGTTTCCATAGTGGATGTCTATGGATCAACAAAAAAAATTTAGTGGATGTCGATCTTATAGTGTCGATCACAAGGATTCCCCTTGCAGGTGTCAACCCAGCTCCATTTTTTGCAGAGAAAGAACAAGATACAACATGCCAAATAAAATTAAAGAGAAGTACGACCAGGAAAGAGACAAAATAGGCTTCTCCATCACCTCTATAAATGACACAACCATTTGGTTCACAACTATGGTGCTATATAATAATATGCTCAGAAAGGCGCAACCAAATCAATGTACAGATGGAATGATTGATTCCACATAACAATGTGTCGTGGGTGTGCATCTCAATGGGGTGACCTATATGCTAAATGAGTTGTTAGAAGATGCTGAAGAAGTGCAGGAAAAGTGTAATCCCTTTCACTATTCTTGGTTATTAATTTTGATTTCTTTTTTTACATGGGAAAAACTGCCATACTACTAAGGAGTATATGTACTAGTCCCATGCTGAAGACCAAGATATCAAAATATCTGGTTTGAAAAAGACAACCCCCAACGACAGAAATATAATAACATTGATTTCTTATTACAAGGAGAAGAAATCATACATTTTGTTAGGAATAAAGATAGAATCACCAAGGAAACTATAAAAAGGTTTGGTAATATTATAATATTTTTGGTCGGGTCCCATCACATTTTTTTGGATCCACGACAAGACCCGCAAAAACAATGTTTGGCCACACAGTTTCAACTATCTGTTTATGAAATTGATGCAATTATTCAATATTAGCATGAAGAGTGGAAATTTTTTGTCGTAGAGGATCAGCTATCTACAGAAGATGAGTCACGACAGGATGACCAATTGACAAAGAATAATAGAGATCAAGGGGGATATAAACATGTAGAATAAAACCCAATAATCTCTTCCCCTCATAGTCTAGATGAATCCATCGTGACCCAAACATATCCATAGTTGGGGGATAAGAGAAAATTTTCAGAGAGTTCTAAAAAACGTTGCAAGAAGAGGAAGGTCGACTGACTATCTAGTGTCATCGCTCTTACTGATGATGATTACAATGCGATATTTGATAAGATGGAGGAGGTAGGTAATGAGAGATGTAAATATATGGATGAAAGACATACAAATTTTGTAAAAAGTGTTACTTACTTACTGCAAACACTTTGTACTATAGTAAAATAAGTTAGAGTGGCAGTTGACTAAACACCATACTCGACTGTGTCACTAAACCAATATTTCCCCTTTGAAGAGAGATCTGTCGAGGCATCGCCGATAAATCCATGACTAAAATTCAAGTAGTCGATCAAGCACTTGACTTGGGAACACCAGAGCTAAATAGCATGGTCAAGGACCTTGGTCATATCACTATGAAGTTTTTTGCACTACTGATGTAGGAATTGCATACTATTCAGAATGTTGTATTGGTAAAAATGAAGACCAGAGAGCATGTGTTTCTTAATCAGGTTAAGACTTCACACAAAATAGTTAATACACTGAAGAAAAAAATGCAGAACACAAAACAACAAGAAAAAATGTCGCAAGAGGATAGGCATCGACTTGATGCAACTGTTGCACTAGCTTGTAGCAGCTTTAGAGATGAAGGCATTACAACAAAAATGTTCTCAGAAGACAAATTCTTTCGACTTGGAGAGGTAGCTGATAACCTTTGCAAGCGGGTCGTGGAGTTGGATTCAAATTGGAAACCCAGTACACCTATACAAGTACTAGAAGAACAAATAAAAGAAGCAACTGAACGACGAAGATTGAATAAGCAGAGGCACTTTGTGCTAGAGTGGTCGAGCAACTTTCTCAGTCATGGGAATCCTTGATCGACGACAAAGAATTAGAGTAGGTTATAGAGAAGCTACATACCACAGAGGCATAATTTAATAAACTAAAGAACATAGTCAACAATCTTACGACGACAGAGAAACTTGTTAAGGCTACTAACATGAAGAAATTACAACAACATTTAGCCAAATTGTGAACCAGGTAGCAAAAAAGAACCATTTGGGACATAGAATCGCAGGTAAAAGCAAAGAAAGTAACATACATTATTCAACATGTGCACAAAAAGGTGTGACAAGCATTGGGGTTGAAAGGACTGAAAAATTTAGAACACATCAGTTCCGAACTCGTATAAAAATTGAATACAGTGGAATAAGAAGTGAGACAAGAGACCTAACAAGTTGTGAAAATCTTTCTGGATTTTCAAAGCAAGCTCGCACTAACAGAGGTTTCAGATAGATGTGGCATGGAAGATCATTAGTTTCCATTCAGAGAGAAAGAGAAGATCAAGAAAGAGAGAGAAACTAAAACCAAAGAGCATAAGATAGGAGATGAATGTATGAATTGAAAAGAATACTTAAAGAGTCTTCAAGTTGAGTGCGCAGACCAAAGGTGCTAAACAATTTATCATGCCAGAAGAAGAGCACCTTTGTGGTTTTTCCCGAATGGGATTCCACATTACATATTGTCTCTGGATGTGTTTGATATTTATGTTTATGTTGAATTCATATTTTTCGTGAATGATTCGATCTAAGTGTGTCACACAGACTCTATTGTGTGTGTGTGTGTGTCACACATTGAATAACTTAAACATGTGTTAATGCTTTATGTTACTATGTTGTTATATATGTCAATGGATCGATAGATGGTTGTATTGAATGAATGTATGAGAATAGAGGTTTAAATTCATGGTTTCAGTCAAGTGATATGATATTTTTGTAAGAAGGAAATCCTCGACATAATTGCAAAAACCTGTTTTTTCCAGTCCCCATAAGATATCTCGGGTGAGACTTCATTTGTGTTGTAGGTGTTTCCCATAGAGTTATCCTCTATCAACTCGGTATTTTGGGTTTTTTTGAAAAACAAGGATCTAGACCTTGGTCGACTGAATGTAAACCAACAAGGACACTGAGTACAATCTGGAATACTGCTTCCAAGAGAAGGAGGGACGAGGTATTGGGCCATGAAAAATGGGAGGTTGTCAGAGTAGAGACTAAGGGAGTTGATGTCAAGAGAATTTTGTTTAAAATCCATCCTAATCACGATCCTATATATCCACTCAATCTATAGGAGTTTAGGATTGATCCTGTTTCACCTCATGTATATGGCAGGTTTGTAGGAGCATTGGGCCATTTCCCTCACCATAACAAAGTCGCACCATAATTTTCCAAACATATATACTATGAGTTTTTCTTAGGCATGCATCCTAATTACACCAACATACCATCACCTTTCTATGGCATCGGGCAGGGCCACAATTATGACTCTCTAGTGGCTCGTAGATACCCTACTATTGTACCACCCCTTGCTTGACTAATACTACCTCTTAGTTGGAATGCAATTTGATCTTTGAACGTTGTTGAGCCATCAAATATAGAGTGGATATATGAGATCGATTGGTAGGTTCCATGCGCATTGGATTGGGAAGTGTACCAACTATGGTGCACGATGAGAGGTCTGGGCCAACTTCTGGACCTACAAAGCTCGAGTTTTAGTGGTTAAACAATGACATCATTTGGCATCTTGACTATGACCAGTTGATGACATATATTATGGGTGCATGAAACACATACTTTGAAATGATTGAGAGATGTTGGCCATGATAGACATACCAAGTATATTTATGTACTTGTTTTTCTTCATTATATGTCGTTAAATTTTCATTTATAATACACATGCATACATTTAAAATTGTATTGATTTTTCTTATGTTGCCCCTTGTAGATGGACAATATTATGAATGTGTTATTTGGATCTCCCTCGATAGTGGATCATCCTTTTGTTTCCCTCGATGAAGTCTCTGTGGTACATATGCTAGTTCCCTCATCCTAACTTTGTGAGTTGCATACATGAATATAATTGAAATTATTACATCGTAACTTTTGTCTTGTCCCTTACTCAAATTGTACAAGGTAGAGGTAAGAGAATTGTAGGTAAGTAAGGGACATAGCCTCCCCCCGTATCCTAACCTTCAATATACCTTTGATGAGGTACTATAATTTATGTTTGAATGTAATATAAATTCAAGTTGATGTTTAATTTATCATGTTCATATTCATTATTAGTATATTGATTACATGCATGATGTCACACTACATGAGGGGATTTACATCGAGGCATCGAGGATCCTATAATGTAGAGGCATGAGTGGGAGGACCTCGATTTGTGTCATCTGGTGATGGAACATTGACTCATCTAGGTCTCGGAGTTGTTACATAGCCAAATTTGGATGACAACAACATCGACATCAACCTTGACATGAATATCACAAGTTGATCTATCCACTTAAAATTTACATGCATCTACCATCTTTTAAATTTCAAGTGCTTATTATTTAATCTAACTAAATTAGATATTTTGAAAATTTTATTTTTGTAGTTTCCATAACTCAACCTGTATTTTAGTGTGTCATCCTTGATCCCACAACAACCCTTGTGTCGAGGGTTTAGTGAAAGTGGTTCTTGCCGTGGGGGTAGCCACACAACCCATCAGGGGTCTAGTCCACATACTAGATGATACTTTTTCATGTCTCATACCACTATTTTATTGTTATGTACATATATATGTTTACTTGTAATTTTTTCTGGACTCGAGCCTCTAGATTATTTTTGTATTGTATTTTTTCTTCATGGATATATATGGCATGTCTTATATGTTTCTATTCATGCAATTTATTTATCTTGTATTTATGTTTATGTGGATGTACATGTACATGTTTTAATAAATTTATTGTATGTTTATGTCGATGGAGTAATGCAATTTATGAGTGTGTTTTGGAATTAATAATTATACATGTAAAAAAAGTTAAATTGATTATTAATAATACAAATTTGTTTAATATTTAATACACTTTTTTTAACTATTGCATAAATGATAGTTTTTGTATTTTTTTCTTTTGCTATAATCAAATTACCTTTGTGCAAATTAAGAAGTAAACTAGAAAATTTAATATAAAGGGAATATGTTTCTTCACATCACTTAATTACCATCATGAACCATCCTTGAAGAGTCATCCTTGCAACGATTTTTCAGAGATCCACATTCACAATTATTATGCTTGATAATTGATTACAACAAAATATATTATGAATCGGTTTTAAGTTAATCAAGTTGTTGCATTATATTTCTTCCCCTTTTGAGACGAGATACATTTGGAGGAAAGATGGTCTAATAACCATATTTTCAAACCATCCAATCAACATGAACCCATGTATAAGTATGTTTATCAGTCATGTACATTTTCAAATCACATTATTATCACTAGGTCGCTATTTCTACTTCTAGGTTTCCTTCTTGGTGTACCTCTCTGTTTCAAACTAAATGTCCAATGATGTCTAGCAATTATCCAACTCAACAATGACCTGATTGTTAAATACTTTACCATCTGATTTGGAATCTATTTGACTGAGATTATTTACAGTGGATGTCATTTGTAAACAAGTACAAAGCCTCAACGGGTAATCCAACATTCAAAATATTATTTATTTCCAATGAGGTGTTTCAAACGCTACTAGCTAGTTTGTTTTCATAACTCTATATAAGGGAATTTGACTTGCAACAATCAACTTTGGCTTTATGAATTCGTCTTTGTAGGATACTAGTGACATTTATTACAACTAATAATTATTCTATAATACTTAAAAGAAATATTCTACTCTAAAATATATTCTCATATACTCTATCTATTCAAGCAAATTACGTCCAAGTTTGAAGTGTGTGTTTTTATATTTTCATTTCTCATAACATTCAATAAAGTTTGACATGTTTGGTTTGAGAGATTGGTCTTCCAACTTGGTTATAAGGATAATTAATGCATTTTTTTATTCGGATAATGGTCAAAATAGTTCTTTTTATTTTGTTGGGAGAATATATTGGCCTTCCAAGAGATGAAATAGTCTTCCTTAGATCTTGCATAACCCAGTTCTTGGCTATGAATAATTTTTCAACTAAGGGGGAACCTCTCACACAAAGAGAATATTCCCATTCAATGTTTTCCACAATGGTGGCAACATTGTTCCATCTCAAATGATTTCTCATGAAGGACATGAATGGCCTCAGTTGTACTTCCCCTACATGAGGGTATGGGTCCCAATCCTCATAATCTGTCATAACCAGATTATGCATATATAATTCACATAAAAACTATTGTTCTTCATCATTACTCCAAGAAAAATAAGCAATGAACTAATCTTTTGTCTCAATGTGATAATTATACCTCATGGTTACCATTGACAGTCTAAAATATATAAGTTGTTCCTTCAAAAACAAAGAGTAAATATTCGAAGGGGGTCTTAAATTCCTTATAGAATGAGCCAGATAATTCATGTATTCTTTCTCAAATTTCAATTTCTCCACTTCTTGACTAAGCCTCCTTATGGCCAGGGCATAATCCTGTTTTTGTAGATGGCATGTAATTGTTTCCTGCTCATTCCCTTTCATCCGATTGCCAACCAAATTTAGTTTTTCTTCCAGTTCTCCTATTGTTGCTTGCAACTGCACTACCATTCCTTCCAATTTCCTTATTCGGTATTCATCCAAAGGGATATCTTCGTGCATCTCTTGATCCTCTATTTCTTCTTCTTCAAAACCCTCCTCGAGTTCTATGCTTTTTATTTGCATGCTATCCTCTGTCCCTTCATCGCTAAGTGTCTCCCTGAAATATTCCCTTTGTTCTCCTTCCAATTCCACAACTTCTAATCAGGTATCCATCTTATGTTCCCCTATTCTCTGTAATTTCTCTTGCAGGGCTACCATTTATTATGATTTCTTATGATAAGAACTTTTCAATTCCCAGTAATCTTTCCTCATCTTACCATATTCTCTTTGGTATTTGCACAACAGAAAATGATGAAATTTTCTCGTGTTGTTGCCTCGTGTCCCCTTGAATCTAGTCGTCCACCATTTTCCTTATTTCTATTTTTCTTCTACATTCTGCAACCCAACTTGATTTTCCCAGTTTTCACTGGTACTCTCTGGCATGGTGAATGCTTCCTGTCCTTCATCAAATTCATTGTTTTGGCTAAGCAATTTTTCTTTATCTTGTCGCTCTTTTCTATCCCTTGATCTCGTCTGGGTATGGGGTCCTTCTATTGAACTGGTTGGGGTTTCATCTTGCAGGCTTCTCCTGTTTCCCGTATAGGATAATTTCTTCCTTGGGGTTTATGGATTATTTTCCAACGTGTTCCTTTTATTCCTCCATGTCTGCCTGGTGCTCGAGGATATGCCCACAAATGATTCCGATGCCTGGTTCTACTTCTATAGGGAATATTACACCAAAAATCTGATAAAATCATGATATTCCATACTAGTGTTTGGATTCTTACTACCTTAACCATTCTGCTCATCAACTCTAAGGATTTCCACAGTTAATATGGCATATTGATATATTTTTGATGCCTTAAATGGTTCGTAATTTTAAAGTGATAAGCAAATACTAGACTAAACCGACCTTCACATGTAATAAATTTGCACACGTGGAGCACCACCTCTCCCCATGGAATTGGCAATTAATTTCATCTTGTGCCCTTTTTTGTTCCTTGTACTAGTTCACCAGGTTCCAAAAACGCGTCTATAAGCATCTTTATTAGCACACGTCTCTTGAACCATCTTTCACCCGACTATGGTTGTTAGAATTTTATCATTCAAGCAATATGATATTAGGATATTAACTGAGAGAATAAAAAGCACAAAAATCAATCACAAGAGACAATGAACACAAATATTTTCCTTGGGGAAACCATAAAGGAGAAAACCCTGCAACTTCCTCAGAGATAGAATAAGCACCAATGGCAGCAGTAAAACCCAATGACAGAAAAGATGATCTCCACCAGTTGTTATCTCTCTGTTATCAGCTCCTCCTCTCTCACTCATGCGCTAACAACTGAATGTGAGTTACTATATGATAAATAGAGAGGCTCACTCTCTATTTATACTATTTTTTGACTTAACATGAACTCACCAGGGCCGACTTCTCTAGGAGAGTCTAATAACCCTAGTGCCCCACAACTGCGGGGACTTTAACCCTTGATCAATAAGGAGGGTTATACTCTATGACTTTACATGACTTGTTTACATTATTGATTCTCCCGATAGGAACATCGGGGTATGACATGACTTTATTACATTAATTCTACTCTCGATAGGAACATCGTGGTACAATACATAAGGTATACAAATGAATACATTCCGAAGTTACAAATACATCAACACTCCCTCTTTACTAGAAAGGTATTCTCTCGACACAATTCATTAGCATAAGTCTTCTTCTTTGGATCATCATCAAATATGGATCATCGCTGGATCTTCATCAAGTCTGGATCATCACTGGATCATCATCAAGTTTTTATCATTAGAGGAAATTTCAGCTCAAAATGGGCCTCCTAAGGAAAATTAATAAAATAATAGTTAAAATAATAAAATAATATTTATTAATTTTGGAGGAAGAAAAGAAAAACTACTTTTTTGTTCATATTTTCGACATATCTCCCTGTGTTTTTACTTAAATTTCGATCGAGAGAGCTTGTTGGATGTGGAATTAAATTCCACATCCAATGAGTACCCACTCGGCATACTTTTGATGGGCCCTGCTACCCCTAAAAAAAGAAATACCTGAAAAAATGTGATGATGATGTCATCATCACGAATTAAATTCCACATCCAATGAGTACCCACTCGGCATACTTTTGATGGGCCCCGCTACCCCCAAAAAAAGAAATACCTGAAAAAACGTGATGATGATGTCATCATCATGTTTTTTCAGGTATTTCTTTTTTTGCGGGTAGCAGGGCCCATCAAAAGTATGCCGAGTGGGTACTCATTGGATGTGGAATTTAATTCCACATCCAACGAGCTCTCCTGATTGAAATTTGAATAACAACACAGGGAGATATGTCGAAAATATGAATAAAAAAAGTAGTTTTTTTTATGATACCTATCCCCAAATTTATATTAAAAATTTGTTTAAGAGGTGCTCCCTTTTTGAATTTTAAATCATTTTGATTGGCTAATACATGATGACATGGAATTTGTATTATTTTTGGAAGGCCCATTTTAAATTGAAATTTCCTCTAATGCATCATTGGATCATCATCAAGTCTATAACATCACTGGATCATCATCACTGGTGCATCATCAAGTCTGGATCATCACTGCTGCTTCACTATCTCGAACAGATGGTGCTATCTCTCAATTCTACTCGTCATAGGAAGTTCTATAGAGCAACCATTTTTCATGTTGGTTGTAGGAATAGCCTCCATGTAGGTATTTATCTTCTTCAACACTTATATCCGACCAGATGTCAGAAAGGACCTCCCAGCACTTATATCTGACCATCGAAGGAACACATCCACCACCATGTCAGAAAGGCACACCCAACACTCACATATGACCATTGGAGGAACACATCCACCACCAAGTCAGAAAAGCCTAGCACTCACATCTAACCATGGGAGGCCCAGCCTGCCACCATGTTAGAATGACCCAACACTTACATCTGACCATGGGAGGAACACATCTAAGAACCATGTCACAATGGCCCGACACTTACATTCACCAACATGATAGGACACACCTACTATTATCCATGAAAAGGTCAAACACTTACAACCATCAATATGATAGGACACAACTAATATCATCTATGGAAGGGACCATCACTTACAACCATCAACATGATAGGACACAGCTACTATCATCTATGGAAGGGCCCAACACTTACAACTAGTGGCATAGCAGGACACAACTACTACCATCCATGGAAGGGCTCTACACTTACAACCAGTGGCATGGTAGGACACAACTATTATCATCCATGGAAGGGATATGCACTTACAACTGACCATGGGAGGAACCAATCCTACCACCATGTCAGAATGGATTTGCACTTACATCTGACCATGGGAGGAACCAATCCTACCACCATGTCAGAAGGGCTCTGCACTTACATCTGACTATGGTAGGCCTAGCCTACCACCATGTCAGAATGGCACACGGAATCATCACTTCCCCTTGGAAGGAATCTCAATCTGGAGAGCACCAAGCTTCTACTTGAAGTACTCAAACTTCACTCTAGATAATATCTTGGTCAACACATCAGCCATTTGTACTTTTGCACACCTCCATTCCTAGAAATTAGTGCATCATACCCAAGTCCTTCATCTCGAACTCAGCAGCAATATTCCTCTTTGCATCAACAATCAACCCATCCACACCTGTTACAAATAGATCATCTACATATAGTAGGAGTATCATTGGGTTCCCTTCTTCAACCTTGTAGTAAAGGTTGGAATCTACTTTACTCTTGGTAAATCCCAAATTGGATAGGAAGCTGTCAATTCTACTGTACCATGTCATGGGTGCCTGTTTCAAACCATACAGGGCTTTCTTTAATTTACACACATGAGTCTCCATGTCATGTGTCTCAAAACTGAGTGGCTGCTCCACATACACTTCCTATTCCACTACACCATTCAAGAAAGAAGTCTTAACATCCATCTGGTGTATCTTCCATTTCATTACTGCAGCCAGATCAAGTATTGATATGATGGAAGTGTATCTAGATAAAGGTGAAAAAGTTTCTTCATAATCTATCCCTTCTTTCTGGGAGAAGCCACGAGCCACAAATATTTCTTTATATTTCTCTATGCTACCATCTGCAGCATGCTTGATCTTGTAGATCCACTTGGAATTCAAAACAGACTTCCCCTCTGGTCTAGGGACAACATCCCAGACATCATTCTTCGTGATCGACTAGTACTCCTTGATCATAGAATCCTTCCATTCTTTCTTCTCTGTCGCTTCTTCATAGTTGGAAGGTTCTTTATCAATGATGTCACAAAATAGGGCTACATAACCGGAGCAGGACCTGGTTCTTTTCCTCTCTATGTACATTTCTTTCAGATCCCCGTATATTTCTGCACCTTGGATAGCCTCTCATACCCATGCAGGTTTCCTGTTGTGAGGATTCTTCTGTTGGGGTGGATCTATAGGTTCCTAGGGTTATTCTATATCTCGATATTCATCTTGATTTGCATCGTTCATAGTTGTATCTTGAATTCTGGGTACTTCTGTTTCTTCAGAGTCTTCAACTGGTCTCTTTCTAGATTTGTTGTATGCTAATTTTTCATCGAATGTTACGATTAATCTTGCACATTGATCTAGGGACTAAACATCAATCTCATATAAGATTAATCAACAAATAACTCATGAAATGGTGTAATCGAACTACAGAATGAGTAGCCACTTTGTATATTCACACAAAGAATGAGAAATTACATTACAATGTCATGCTACAAGCATGAATGAGAAGCAATTTGAATTCCTAAGGAGGTCATTCGAATTGAATGAGTGAGTCTAGCTTAACTGAATGTAAGCCACAGTCAACACTCAAGTTAACCACTGATCAAAACCCTAATTGACTCAACTGAGCCCTAACTAAAGTCGGAGTGCAATAAATGACTGAGTATCAACTGAAAGAGATCAGACACATGTCATAGAAAGCCAACCATCAAGTGCTAGCACTTCAATGACTCCAATGAACCCCAACGAGGTTAACTGAAGTGTAACTGACCATCAGAAGTGGTTGGAGGAGCCCCTGTTGACTCCAATTCATTAAATAATCATTAGATAATCAATTTAATGAAGGGAGGTGCCTTCACTACCCTGTTTAACTGATTGTAACCATCAGTTAGCAATTAGGTGCATTAATATCACTCATATCACTCTCAGAGTGCTCCAGTTAGCCTCCCCGAATGTAGGAGAAAGCTAAGTTATCCTCCTTGACTGAAGGTAGGCGTGGATGTGATCTAGCTGATGACATTTAATGCTCCATTGATGTTAATTAAGCCAATAATACTTAGGATAGTGGTGTAACTAGGCCAAATTGACCAAAATGAGTGTGTAAGGTGGTAAATGTCTCCAACACCCCCCCTTAAGCTATACTCAGGAGGAGTTAGAAAAAATAAATGCATAAAAATGCTAGGGCCCCAGTAACAAAGGCCATAGGTCACCCTGTACAATGCTGAAATTGAAACAATGCTAAAAAACAAACTAAGTGAGGAAAAGAGGGAAAACCCAGTGGGAAACCCCCCCCCTCAAGCTGAACACTGAAAGTAGTCTAAATCACCTTGATGAACTCACCCCCAATAGTGAAAGAAGGTAAGTGAACTTCTTTTCTGAAAAGATCTTGGTGAAGATGTTTGCAATCTGCTCATCAGTTGGGTAGTATTGCAGAATGATGATCCTGTCATGCACTAGCTCCCTGATATAGTGCATGTGGATCTCTACATGCTTGGTCCTCTGCCTGGTAACTAGATCTGTGGATATCTTAATAGCACTTTTATTGTCACAAAAGAGGACAGTGGAAAAAGTACTACCAATATCAAACTCTGAAAGAATGCCTTGCAACCAAATTGTTTGGATGCAAGCATTCACCGCTCCTCGATACTCAGCCTCTGCTGAAGATAGTGCTATGGAAGCTTGATTTATGCTAGACCATAAAATGGGGCCACCACCAAACATGAATACATATCTGAAAGTAGACTTTCAATCAATAAAATCACCCACCCAATCGGAATCTGTGTATCCAACCAGCTCTAGCTCAGAGTCTGCAGCATAGTGAATGTCATAGGTCCTGGTTCCTTGAATATACTGGAGGATCCTCTTGGCTTCCTTCCAATGAATATCATGAGGCTACTGAATGTATATTGATAGAACATTCACAACATAATAGATATCAGGCTGAGAATGTGTCAAGTACAACAAGCTACCAATTAGTTGTCGATAGATAGTGCAGTCCATGGGAGGTGTGCTTTTTCCTTCTTCAAGGCTGATCCCTGAAAGGAAAGGGAATGGTGTAGGCATAAAATAAACCATGTTAAAATTGACTAACAGGTCTGAAATTTATTTGGACTAAGTGACCATAATCCCATCACAATTTTTCTCAATTTTGAGCCCCAAAAATTGTTTTAGGAGCCCCAAATCACTCATTTCAAAGGCATTATGGAGAGCAGTTTTGATGGCTGAAATGGAGGCAACTGTGCTACCTGTGATCAGTAAGTCATCAAAATATAAAACAATAATAGTTATATGACCATCATAATTCTGTAATTACACATTGGGATCTGATCTACACTTTCGGAAGTTTTGCGAGAGAAGGAAGGCATCCATCTTGGAATACCACTCTCTTGGGGCTTGTTTTAACCCATATAGTGACTTCTTTAGCTTGCAAAACAAATATGGCTCAGTGATGTATCCCTCAGGGTGATTCATGTATATCTCCTCATGAATATATCCATGCAGAAATGCTGACTTAACATCCATATGATGCACTTCCCAATGCTTAGATGCTGAAATTGCCAAAACTAGGCGGATGGAGTCCATTTTTGCAATTGGTGCAAAGGTCTCATGGTAGTCCACACCTTGGACCTGAGAGAAACATTTTGCCACCAGAATTGACTTATATTTTCAGGTTCTTCCATCAGCAGCAACCTTTTTCCTAAAAACCCACTTGCATTGAACCAATTTCCTTCCCGGAGGAAGAGAAACTAGCTCCCAAGTAGTGTTTTTCTGAAGAGAATTCATCTCTTCATCCATGGCAACTTGCCATCTCGGATCCTTCTGAGCATGGTAGTAGGATTTTGGGTTTGAACTAATCATCAAATAGCAAGTTTTGTACAGCAAATTATTAAGACAAGAGAGTGCAATACCTGCTCTTTGGAAATCAGACTGGGTTCTCCTTGGATCATCCGGATTTCCAATGTTATCTCCTGTGGAGGAGAGTGTCTGTCGAGCCCATGTGGGAAGATGATTTTGCACTTTAGGTTCTGTTTCAGAATTTGATGATTTATGCACACTGATATAATAAATCAGAGGATCCAAATCAGGTTCATCAACCCCAATTTCATCATCCAAATATTCAGTAGAATAGGAAGGAAATTCAACAGTTTTCTCCTTCACTAGTTCCACCTCATGAAGAGGCTCATCGAACTTGACACTTCTCTCAATGATGATATGTTTTGTTTTGATATCTAGAAGCTTGAATCCTTTTGATTCATCAGGATACCCAATGAACAGACATTCTATTCTTTGTAGTTGCAAAGCCCTTCTTTTATCAAGTGGAATCTGGGCCCATGCAGTGGACCCAAACACCCGTAGGTTCGACACATCCGACTTGTGTCCGAAGTATGCTTCGAAATGGGTCTTCCATTTCACGGATGAGTGTGGCAACCTGTTCTAAATCTATTCTGCAGAATGCATGGCTTTATCCCACAAATTTGCATCAATCTTCTTTGATTCCAACATATAGGTGGTCATCTCCTTGAGAGACCAATTCTTCCTTTCCCTTACTCCGTTCTGCTGGGGAGTGTAGGGAATTGAATGTTTGGACTTGAATACCAATTTGGTAGAATATGTGTAGAAAATCATTACTGACATAATCCCCTCCATTATCAGATCTCAAGATCTTGATCTTAAGCCCAGAGGCATTTTCGATCAAGGCCTTCAATTCAGAAAATTTTTCACATACTTCAGACTTCTTTTTGAGAAAGAAGACCCATGTGTACCTTGAAAAATCATCAATAAAAGTAAGAAGATACCTTGATCCATTCATGGATGTGACAGGAATCACACCGCTAATATCATAATGTATCAGCCCCAATATGCATGTAGCTCGGTTTGCCTTCCCTCGATCGAACTTGTTCTCAGGGTGTTTTCCAATCACACAGCCCTTGCAATTTTCGGTGGTTGCCTTGATGGCCAGGAGCCCTTCAACAATGAATTTTTTCTGTAATTGCTGCAAATATTTCAAATTTATATGGCCAAACCTTTCATGCCACAGCCTACTAACCTCATTTCCATGAGTTAGCAGAGCGGTGGGCTTTGCATCCGGCACAAAGTGGGAGAACTCATAGGCTCTTGCATGATGGTTTGTAAGACCTTTAGCAATGAGTTTCCCAGATGAAAGCTCCGTTATCTCAACATAATTTGGGATGAAAGAAATTCTCTTAGGCACTCCAGTATGTGTCATCTGATAGACACTAAGGAGATTTGATGCCAGAGACGGCACATACAAAACATTTGAAAAAAAACCATTTTCAAGATCAACAGTACCTTGTCCTTTTGAAATGATGGTGGAGTCATCTCCCATGTAGATGGGGATGGATTTTCCAGTATCCAATGATGAAAATGAGTCTCTTTCAGCCATCATGTGGTTCGAAGCTCCAGGATCAATCAAGAGTGCTTTGGACTTCGAAGTGCTTTCCATGAGGGCATGACCTTTTTCATGCTGTGGTTCTCGATCTTGCTGATCTCTCCTCCGAAAGCTTTCCAGAAGATTGATGTGATTTCTCTCAAGGAGAGAGGTAGCTTCATCAAGATTCTTCTTCATGTAGGCATGTTCAGGGTGGAAGCTCTTCCCACAGTATGAACACTTGACTTTTTCCTTGCCATGGTGCCCTTTTCCTTTGTTCTTCCTTCAGTCGAAAGACTCATCATGCTGTTGGTTTTCAACTCTAGGCTTAGGAGCATCAAATTTAGTTTTTGGGTTCTTCTGCTGCTTTCCTTTACCCTTTAGATCTTTGGGCCTCAAGACATGGAGGGATTAATCACTAGAATATCTGATGATCCCCATCTGGACAAGCTTGTCATGTTCACTTGTTAGGGACTCAATGAAGGCATTGAGTGTAGGCATATTCCATATAGGGGTTGTGATCTTCCCCGCACCGAATGTAGAAACAAAAATAGAATAATCAGCCCCAATTTTGGAGAGTATGGAGAGGATGAGCTGATCATCCACCTTCTCCACTTTGCATTGCTTCAAGAGTAAAACAGTGTGCTTGAACCTTGTGAAAAATTCATTCAGAGTCTCGAAACTGGAGGGTTGGAGAGACATTAATTCATTTTTGAGCTGGTAAACTCTTAAGTCATCTTGCTTTCCATATAGAGTTTCCAATTTGTCCCATATTTCTTTTGGAGTCTTCAATCCTGCAAGATGGAAAAGAAGATCCCGAGAAATAGAGAGGCACAAGAAACCGAATGCTTCATCCTTCTTGTTCAAGAATCTTGAGTTTTCTATGGCAGAACCAGGCTCATATTTAGTGTCCATGGTGACTCTATAGAGTCCTTTGGAGTGCAACTGAATCTCCATGTCACCTTTCCATGAGTGGAAATTGTATGGAGTCAAAAGATCTACTGAGGAGGCCATCTAGATCTACTGGAGCGAATACTTCACCTGTAGAAAACCTGAAAATCACAACAAAAAGGGCAATGTAAGGTCAGACAGCCAACACATTTTAGGCTTTCATCACACCCAGCATAGTCAATCAAGCAAGCTTGAACAACAAGTTCTTTACTTGGGGTATAAAGTGGTAAGCCTTGGCTTCTGGTGCAGTGCTGGATTTTTGAGCTATTGCTCAATTTTCATTCAAAAATCTGTCAAAAAGCTTGTTTTTGAGAGATAGAGCTTCGTCCCACCGTGAGCTCTAATACCATATTAATCTTGAACATTGATCTAGGGAATAAACATCAATCTCATCAAATATTAATCAACAAATAGCTCATGAAATGGTGTAATCGAACTACATAATGAGTAGCCGCTTTGTATATTCACACAAAGAATGAGAAATTACATTACAATGTCATGCTACAAGCATGAATGAGAAGCAATTCGAATTCCTAAGGAGGTCATTCGAATTGAATGAGTGAGTCTATCTTAATTGAATGTAAGCCACAGTCAACACTCAAGTTAACCATTGATCAAAACCCTAATTGACTCAACTGAGCCCTAACTGAAGTTGAAGTGCAATAAATGACTGAGTCTCAACTGAAATAGATCAGACACATGTCATAGCAAGCCAACCATCAAGTGCTAGCACTTCAATGACTCCAATTAACCCCGATGAGGTTAACTGAAGTGTAACTGACCACCAGAAGTGGTTGGAGGCGCCCCTGTTGACTCTAGTTCATTAAATAATCATTAAATAATTAATTTAATGAAGGGAGGTGCCTTCACTACCCTGTTTAACTGATTGTAACCATCATTTAGAAATTAGGTGCATTAATATTACTCAGATCACTCCCAGAGTACTCCAGTTAGTCTCCCCGAATGTAGGAGAAGGCTAAGTTAGCCTCCTTGACTAAAGGTAGGCATGGATGTGATCTAGCTGATGACATTTAATGCTCCACTGATGTTAATTAAGCCAATAATACTTAGGATAGTGGTGTAACTAGGCCAAATTGACGAAAATGAGTGTGTAAGGTGGTAAATGTCTCCAACACTTACGTCTCTGCTAATTTCAATATTCTTGAATCCTACGAAGTATATTCTGTATGCCTTCACGCTTTCAATATATCCCACAAATATACCCTTCTTTCCTGAAGGATCTAACTTTGTCCTCTTTTATTTTGGGATGTGTATGTACATTAGACATCCAAATATTCTGAGATAGCGGACTTTTGGTTTCTTGCCGAAAAATACTTCTTCAGGTGTTTTCTTCTCAAGTACTCTATGTGGAGTACAGTTCTGTAAATACACCACTGTCCTAGCAGCTTCTGGCCATAGATGCATCAGAAGATCTTGACCATGAAGAATTACCCTTATAGCTTCCATGATGGTTCTATTCTTCCTTTCTACAACCCCATTTTGTTGTGGATTATATGGAGTGGTCAAATCCCTCTTAATCCATGAATCTCTGCATAATTCTTTAAATTCATTTGATGTGAATTCTATGCCGTTATCTGATCGAAAGGTCTTGATTTTATTTTCTGTCCGGTTCTCAATCAAGGCTTTGAATTCTTTGAACCGCTTGAATACTTCATCTTTGTTCTTCAAGAAGTATAACCATGTCTTCCTATAAAAATCATCAATGAAAGAAACATAGTATACATAAATCATCAATGAAAGAAACATAGTATACATATGCGCTTAATGAATTGGATGACATTGGCCCACATACATTAGAGTGAATGATTTCCAATATTCCTTTTTCCTTGCTCTCGCTACTTGGAAATGTCTTCTTTGTGTTCTTTCCTTTCACACATCCTTTGCAGACACCGTCATGTTTTGTCTGTATTTCTGGAAGACCTTCAACAATTTTTCTTGCAAATGGTAGTGCCCTATAGTGCACATGTGAAAGCCTTCTATGCAAAAGTTCATTTGGCTCTAGCGAGTCATGGGCCAAGGCTTGTTTTGGTTGGCCCTTTAGCTTGTATAATCATCCTCTTGCTCTCCAATCACAACTGCATCATCTATAGTCTTTCACTTTGGCCACATAAGAACTTGGACATCTAAAAATGCAACCCTCATGCCTTTTGCATCCAATGCAGAGATGGAGAGGAGATTCTTCTTTAGTCCTGGTACAAATAGGACATCCTTCAGCTTCATAGACTATCCTGAATCTAGCTTGTAGGAGGATTCACCACTACCTTTTATTGGATACTGGTAGTCATCCCCAAGTTTCACCTTGTGGGGTGACTCATGTTCTGATAATTTCACAAATTATTCTTCGAATATCATCATATGCTTGGAATCCCCACTATCGATAAGCCAATCCTTTCTCCCATGTGTGATAGTTCCCGTGAGGGAAGAAATCAGAACATATTCTTCATCACTTGAAGAATCATCATTTTCTTCTTTGGATTTCTTCCTAGGAGGTTCATCATACTCTGCAATATGAGCATGATGTATTTTCTTTCTTCCCTCCTTCTTATGAGAAACATTTTTTTTCTAGGACATTCTCTAGCATAGTGTCCTTTCTCATCACATGTATAGCATCTAATTTTAGACAAATCTTTGTTAGATATTCTAAGATTATTTTTCTGGTAAGAGTGCTTACCTTTGTGATAGTTTGTTCTGCTTCTCTTGGAGTGTAGTGTGAGAGCTTGATCTTCACTTTCCATATTTTCTTCTCGAGCTACTATCTGAGCTTATTCTTGTGAGCATTCCTCCCACGGTCTACTAAACTTGACTAGCTTCTTTCTGGCATAAATCCCTTGAATGAAAGAGTTCCATCACCTAGGGATACCATTCAAGGTGGTCATCACAAATTTTGAATTCTCTACTTCTTCATCTACTGCTTCAAGTTGTTCCTTGATCTAAGAGACCCTTGTAAAGTATGACTGTATGGTCTCTGCACTCTGGATATTTACATTCTTCAATTGATTTCTCATAGTCATCTTTCGATTTATGTTCTTCCCTTCAAATAACTTGATCAGAGCATCAAACATCTCTTTAGGTGTCTTTAGGGAGGACACATGTGGTATGAGGTGATCCTTGATTGAATCAGAAATAATCCTTTTGGCCATGATCAACTTCTTCTTGTGTAAGGCCTTAGCCTCATCTCTCTCTGGAACGGGAACCTCTCCACTTATGTAGGAGTCCAATTCATTTTCTTCTAGGACTAGGGAGATCCTATACTTCGAGGCTTGGAAGTTATCAGCTCCCTCAAGATTTTCATCAAGCTTGGTGTGATGAGACATCTTAATAGAGAACCTCAAATGGAAATACAAAATATTTATATCTTACCAGTTTGAGAAGCTGAAAACTAGATATGAAGCTGATCTTCTGCAGTGATGGTTTTCTGGTTCTAGGGAAAATTAGGGTTTGACTTTCCCGGAGTTCTACCCAACCAAAAAACTCAATTTTTTTCTCTAAAATTCCAATTTCTAGAGGAGAGTAATCCTATCTTGGGCTCACTAAAAAATTCCTCTTCAGTGAAAATCCCTAATTTCCCGATGTAGTGGTAGGTAAAAAACTGAAAGTGCTCAGAATTAGATTCTGCTTAGACAGAAATATGCGCCCTTCAGAGGAGATTTATCCTAGCCTCCTTTTGCTGATGGATTGTGGAGAGAGACCCAAAAATTAAGAAGGCCTAGCTTCATTAGCTACATAGTGTCTTCTTCTCAGGTTAGCTCTGATACCATGCCGGAATTTTATCATTCAAGCAATATGATCTTAGGATGTTAACTGAGAGAATAAAAAGCACAACAATCAATCACAAGAGACAATGAACAAAAATATTTTCCTCAAGGAAACCATAAAGGAGAAAACCCCACAACTTCCTTAGAGATAGAATAAGCACCAATGGCAGCAGCAAAACCCAAAGATGGAAAAGATGATCTCCACCAGTTGTTCTCTCTCTCTTATTAGCTCCTCCTCTCTCACTCATGTGCTACAACTGCGTGTGAGTGAATGTATGATAAATAGAGAGGATCACTCTCTATTTATACTAGTTTCTGACTTGACATTAACTCGCTAGGTCCGACTTCTCTAGGATATTCTTATAACCCTAGTGCCCCACAACTACGAGGACTTTAATCCTTGATCAATAAGGGGGGTTATACTCTATGAATTTACATGAATTGTTTACATTACTGATTCTCCCAATAGGAACATCAGGGTATGACATGAATTGATTACATTAATGCTACTCCCGATAGGAACATCATGGTACAATACATAAGGTATACAAATGAATACATTCCGAAGTTACAAATACATCAACAGTGGTAATTCAAAGGCTCTTGCAATTGTTAGCTCATCCTCTTGAATTTTTAATCATTGTACCTCTGCAACTGCATTTTCATATGTGAGAATAAACTCCATTGCAATCGGAGCATCTCCCTTCTTCATTTTATCAAAATAATCTAGCCACCCTACCCATTGAAAAATTGTTTTCATTTCTCTATATCCATAGACCATATTTGTATTCTCAGGTTCACTATAGATTACTCCCCTCATTGTGATTCATTATTTGTTTCCCTTCATATTCTTACAATTCTTTATATTTTCCTGTCAACTCTCTAAAAAAAAGGATAGGTTTGGATTAACAGAAGGCGAGTTAATGATATCGCAAGGTGGCGTCGTGGTGTTATCAGTACTGGTCTGGCTAAACATTCGTGGGTAGTGGAGTTAATACTAGCCAGGATTAGTAAGTTTATTCTGGTACGATAGTGGCTACTATATTTAGAGGTATTTCTAAAGTCTCCCTACCCCCCCACCCGACCAGCTTGACACACGACCCCGTGTGGTACTAATGTCTTAATAAATCATGATCTGTCTTCCTGCTCTTATCAAAATTGGATGAAGGATGGTTACGTACCTTCCTTACCTAAGAAGAGATGGATGGAGTTCGACGTCTAGTTGATTACAGTGGTGAAAAGAAGGATATAAGTTTCTCCACTCTTTGAACCGATGGATGTGATAAGCTTCCATCATTTTCCTTTATTGATGATGAGTTGAAATGATGTTCTGGGATAGAGTACTGTCGAGTAAAACTGATGTAACCTGAGCTAGCCACTGAAAATGAATCCGCGATGCTACGGATCAATGCTGCATGAATCCTATCCTCCACATGTTTGTGACGTCAATGGTTTTGGGCCCATACAGGTAAGAAAGGTGCTGCCATGTGGACAGGAGTAGTATATGACACAAAAAGTAGCAAAAAATGTGACCATTTAAAGTGATGGACTATGTCAGAAAAGGATCCCATAAGATTGTGTGAGATGGTTTTGTGGTGTTGCGGAAAGGTATGGGGATTGGAATGGAAAGAGATTCTTCTACATTATGGAAAAGGTATGTGGAGTGGATAAGAGGTTCTATAATGGGATGGAACATGTTCTGCAATGAGGCGGAAGGGTATTCTGCAATAAAACCATAAAAGGTTCTGCAATGGAATGGAAGATGTCGGAAGTGGGTATGTAATGAAATGGAAATGGTTTCCATAGTGTTGTGGATAAATTAGTATATGAAATCTGTGTAAAATAGTATGAAAATTATTTATATCCAAGAGAGTAGGGGCATCAATGAGCAAGTGATACCAGGGAAGGTGATGGATTGTGAAAAATGAATGGGATAAGAAGAAGGAGTTGTGGTAGAATGTCCCTGCAAAGAATCCAGAGATAGATTTATTAGTATCAAAATAAAAATAAAAATAAATTTCTTTTTTTTCTTTAAAGGATGCGTCCCAGAAGGATTTTCACAGTCCAATTTCCATTTTTTCCTTTTTTTTCTCTTTTCTCTTTCCTTTTTTTTCTTTAAAGACTACGTCCCAAAAGGATTTTCACAGTCCAATTTCCATTTTTTCCTTTTTTTCTCTTTTCTTTTTTCTTTTTTTCTTTAAAGGTTGCGTCCCATAAGGATTTTCACAGTCCAATTTCCATTTTTTCCTTTTTTCTTTTTTAAATTTTCATAGGTCGAGATAATGATCTTGAAGTATTTCATACACCAACATGCAACAATATTGCAGATGAACTCCTCTTTGGACAATGGTTTCTTATATGGTATTAGTCTATGGCCATTGGCCATAAGAAGCATACCTTTTCCATCAATGGTTTTGAGTCGTACTATACCATTATCATAAACTGTTTCGATATCATATGGTCCCAGCCAACGAGTGTGAAGCTTCCCTTTGAATTTTTTGAATCTGGAGTTGTAGAGAAGAGCCCAATCACCTTCTTGAAAATACTTAGTTTTGATAAATTGATTGTGCCACTTGGTTCATTGTTGTTGCACAATGGTTGTACATTCTATGGTGGCTAATCGTAATTCATCAAGCTCATTAAGCTGCTACAGGTGACTATGTTGGGACTGAGATAGATCCATGCCTAATTTAAATGCATTTCTTAATGTTTTAATATCAAATTCTATTGGTAGGGTGACTTGCTTACCATAGACTAGATGATAAGGGGTCAGACCTATGCTACTTCTCCATGATGTTCTATAGGACCATAAAGCTTCAAGAAGCCTATTATCCAAGTCCCTTTGATGAAGTTGAACAGTCTTTGTGAGCACAAATTCCATAATTCTTTTTGTACCTTCCGCTTTCCCATTATATTTAGGGTGATATGGTGAAGTTACTCTGTGCTTTATATGTTACTGTGTTGTAAGAGCTTTGATGAGTTTAGATGTGAATTGTGATCCTCCATCAATAACAATCTCCCTCGAAACTCCAAACCTTATGAAAATCTCTGCATATAGGAAATCTAAAACTTCCTTCTCTGCTTCCCGTGGGATTGCCTTTGCCTCAACCCATTTAGTCACATAATATGTACATACTAGGATATATGATTTCTTCCTAGATTGGGGTTTGATAGGTCCAACAAAGTCCAATTCCATTTCTCAAATGGTTCCAGCACAAGCCGAGTCTGAAATGGCATTTTGTCTGACTGTAATGGTTGTCCCATTCTTTGGCAACTATCACAGATCTGGACATACTCTTGGGCATATTTAAATATGGTAGGCCAATATAGACCAATTGTAGAATTTTTTGGGTTGTTAGTTTGTTGTCAAAGTGCCCCCCAAATGGGCCATCATGACAAGTTCTAAAAAATGGATAAATTTCATCCTCACGCCGCACATCAATGAATCACCAAGTTCGATCCTGTATAGAACAAGTAGCCATTAATCCATGAAAATATGCTACTCTGTTCTACAATCCTCTTCTTTTCTTTTGATGTCATATCCCCCAAAAGTTTTCCTGGAACCAAATCATTTGCTACATCTACAAACCAAGGTACATTAGTAGAAATAGAAAACAAATGCTCATTTGGGAAAGAATAATCCACCGATTGAGGTTACTCATTATTAATTATTCTTGAAAGAAATTCAATAACCACATTATTTTTACTTGGTCTATCCATTATTGAAATATCGAATTCCTCTAATAACAACAGCCACCAAGTGACTCTACCATTTGTAATAGGTTTATTCATAAGATATTTGATGACAGAGTGGTCAGTGTGGCTAGTGACTGAATATCCTGTAATGTAATGGTGAAATTTATTTATAGCATAAATGATAGCCAAGAATTCTTTCTCAGTCACTGTACAATTAAGTTATGCAGCACTCAGATTTTTATTGATAAAATATATGGCATAAGGTTTATGATCTTCATGTTGGCCTAGAAATCCTCCTATGGCAATATGAGAGGCATCTATATAAATTAGAAAAGGAAAGGACCAATTTGGTTCTCGTAGGATCAGTGTTGTAGAGACTTTCTGTTTTAAAGTTTCCCATGCTAGTTAACAGGCATCTGACTACTCAAATTGTTTGTTTTTGGACATAAGCAGAAATAAGGGATTAGCAATTTTTGAAAAGTTTTGAACAAATCTTATATAATAACTTACATATCCAATAAAACTATGTGCCTTTTTTTGTGCATGAAATTGGTAAATTAAGGATCACCTAAATCTTTGTTGGGTCTACTTTGATGCCATCGAGAGATATAAGATGACCTAGGATGATGCCTTGAGTGAGCATCATTCTGTATTTTTCACTACCGAGATAGATATTTACTTCCTTCCACCATGTAAGTACTTTTTCTAAATGATTCAAAGCTTCTAAAAAATATTTCCCATGAGAGGTAAAGTCATCCATGAAAACTTCCATAGTGTCATGAACAAGATCGACAAAGATGCTGAGAACAACCCACTGAAATGTGAAAGGGGCATTACATAATTCGAAAGGTAACACCTGGTATGCAAAGGTACCCCATGGGCATGTGAATTTCATTTTCTCTTGATCCTCCAGTGCTATCCTAATCTGATTGTAACCACCGAAGTCGTTCATAAAAGAGAAATACGTTTTTCCTGTTAGCATGTCCAACACCTGATCAATGAAAGGTAACAAAAAATGGTCCTTATGTGTATCTTTGTTTAATTACCTATAATCAACAAAAATACGCCACTTTCTGTTGTTCTTAGGAATTATGACCAGCGGAGACACCCACTTTCTATCAGAGATGGGATAAATAAAATTTGCAACCAATAACTTTTGAATTTCTTCTTTCACCACCTCTTTGAGTTCCAGATTCATTCTACGATGAGGTTTCCTGATAGGTCTGCAATTATCTTTTGTGTAAATATTATGTGTACACAATTCAGGGTGTATACCTTTCATGTCACTATAATCCCATGCAAATGTTGTTTTATGTTTCTTTAATATTGAGGTAAGAATTTTTGTTTGTTGCGTCGACAATGTGGAACTTATCTTTAAGGTCTTACTGGGTTCAATTTCCACTTCCCTAATCGCAGAATCACCCTGAAGCGTAGAAGTAGTCTTAGGTGCCATAGATGAACTTGGGATGCTGTCAATTTGTTGGGTAGCACAGTCTGAACTAAACAATTCCATAAAATATCCTGAAGGACTAGAATTGATAAATTTACTGAGAAAAACATCCTCAGTTGGTAGTTTTGCTGCCAGTGATTATTCAATCATGTAAAGTTGCAGGGTTTCATCTTCCTACTCAACTTCCTCTTCATCTGGCCACAAAGGAAGTTCTTGTTGTATCGTTGGCTTCGTAGGAGGATACAAAGTGATTTCCTTAACAACATTACCATGGGATATGCGCATATTTCCTAATTGAAAGCCAATATAAGCATCTGATGTGGCCAACATGGTCGACCCAAAATTAGAGGATGGCCTCCCAAGTTTGATTTTGTCCGCAAAGCCATAAATTCCACCGGTTATTCTCATGAATCTACTGAAATAACAACATCTTCTATAATTCCATCCGGTCTTACAGGAGATTGGTTAGCCAAATGTAAAATAGTAGAAGTTCATGAAGATTTGTAACGCCCAACCTATCCATTGTTTGTTTAGTCATGACATTAATAGTTGCTCCCAAATCTATCAGTGTATTAGAGAGAGAAATGCCATTGATTTGTACTTTGACAACGAGACTACCATGGTCAGAGTACTTAGCAGCAAGAGTGTTTCCCATCATCAATTCATTTAAATATCCTATCACATGAACTATTGGGGGTGTTAGAATTATTAATCCTTCCTTGGTCAAATGTCTATTAGATTAATTATTGCCTAACTTAGGAACCTTAAATTAATTAAACGAGTCCACTAGTGCAATTGGGTCCACATGGCTGAACGAGGCCACATGTACCAGTCATTGAAGTGTGGGGGACAATGATAGAGGTTAACTGCCACTTACTGCATGTGCATCCATTAGTGGGGGCGACTTCTATACCAATCCCTACATTTTAGGAGCCATTGGGAGCCCCAGCACCAACCTACTTCAATTAGTTGAAGTTAGCACCAGTTAGCCTCACTTAGACTTCAGTTACCTTCAGATGATTCACTATCAGTTAGCTAGCACATGCTTTGCATGGATAATGTATGCATGCATGTGGAGGAGTGCTTTTTTTCATCTACCACACTCAGTTGCACTGAGTTAACTAGTTGTTACTGCTTGTTGGGGTTATTGGTCATTGAAGAGTTGATTTAATGGACTCCGATATTGATTGGGAGACCTTGAGTTAGAGATTTAGTTAGATACAGTCTTATCCACTTGGAGGATTCGAATTCATTACTCATGCATTTGAATTCTACCTATTTGTAATCTATTGTACACCAAATATTATTATGATGAATATATTGTAAATTCCTGAGCAATACTTGTATGTTTCTTGTGCGGTTTTTTTTGCTTGGTTTTGTATGTTCATCCTCCATTCCATTGCTGCAACATAATCAGAACTCTCTACTTGAAGATCTTAATGGCATTCAAATTCAAATAGGGGGGTCTTTTCTCGTTCTACCCAATTTCTTCAAACATAACTCTGACAACTTTGGAGTAAATGGGAATGTCTTTGATAGCTTGGAATAGTGGAATATTCATACATACATTCTGTAATTCTCCTAGGAGATCAAATTCGAATTGAGGCATGAGTTTGTCTTTGATTAAGTGCTCAAGATATGGTGGAAGTTGAATTTTCTCTACTTGTGGCAATCTCCTGAGTGGGATGGGTGGGGAATTATCTTCATATCGCACCAGTGTCTCTTCAGACTGAACTGGTAAGGTTTATGGTGTCTCTTCATCCTCTTCCTCTGTAATTATGGGAGAGGTATTTTTATTAATATTTCTGCTAGAGCGTAATTGAATCTCATGGAAGTCCATTGTGGAGATAGAATAGGCTGGATAATAGGGTAATCCGGCATCTAGTACAGGTTGTACAGCCTTATTATTAGGGTTAGGAGTGGGTTGTGCAGGAAGAAGTGGTTTGGGATGTGGGTTGTTGTTATAGCTCAAAATGACACATCTCTTCCTATGACCACTTTCCCATGATTTCGTCGCAAGTCGACATTTCCATGACGACACTTCAGAAAAGTCACTGAAAAAACACCTAAATTGGAGGACCCATATATTGAGTTTTGTAAATCCTTTTGACCTCATCTCTACACCATTGGAAATATATTTCAGTTAGCTAAAACTTTTTAGAAGCCACCAAAGTCTGAAAATGCCCACAAATACCCTAAAAATGACTTTTTTGATGTGTACACGAGTTTCCTTACGGCAAACCCGCATACATACGCAAGTTTCTATATCTAATAGTCGCATATGACTTATATACGTGACTTTTTGCATTGCAACCTGCGTATACCTCCTCGTGTACGCAACTATTTTCTCTGCAACCCACTTACGCCTCCTGAAAATGTTAAAAAACACATCTTTTGAATTTCGGGTAGTTTGGGTAGTTATGCAACTGACTCCTTCAATTGTAACTACTTTGTCTTCGCCCCTAACTCTTCCTTAAGCATATAAATAGAGGTAGGGAGGTCCATGAGAGGGGACTTGAATCTTTGCATCATTATGCTAGAGGAATTGGGACTCTCTTTGCCCACACCTTTGCCCTAGTGATCATCCCCTTATGTTGCAGAACTTGGAGGCTGAGTTCCTTGGAGAAGAGAAGCAGTAGATCCAGATCAAGGTTTCATGAGGTGCTGAACTTGAAGAGAAGGTATACTTGTACTTGTTTTCAATATTAATAAAGATGTGATGCCCTTCTTCTTCCCAAATCATTGTTCAATGTGTGACTGAATCACTGATTATCATTAGATGTTTATGTTAATTAGATTATTATTTCATGTTTCTTTGATTATCATTAATTTATATGTGGTCATATTGGTTTGAGGAAGGTATAATTCATTTTACAGGTCTCTTGGAGCAAGAGGAGCAAGAGGAGCAAGAAGAGGATTTAAGGGCTACTTGGATTAACCTTCGTTTGGCTAAGGTATGAACCATTATAATATTTGAATCTTGTTTGTATTTACTTGAAAAAACATTTGCATCCACCTTTCAACCCCAGTACATTGATGGCCTCTTAAACCCTAGCCATAGAAACTTTCCTTTACAACAGAACTGGCGACTCCACTGGGGATTGCCTTGTCTGTTTGGGTTTCTCTGTCTTTCTTTCAGTCTTTTTCATTGTTTCAGGTCCTTCTTTCCACTTAGGAACACTTTATAAGTCTGATAGCATACTTTCCCTGCCTTCCTAAGGCATTTTTTGACCTTTTTTGGGATTTTTTTTCCACCCATACGTGAGTTGTAGACTAAATAGTCACATGTTTAGTTTGGTACATGCAAATTTCTATACTATCAACCCGCATATGATACATGACTTGTCAGTGGTACAACCCGCGTGTGCTTATACACGTGACTTGCTGTATTTTCAACCCACGTATGACGCACGATCTGTCAGTAGTACAACCCGTGTGTGCCCCTAAAACAATTTTTTTCCTCATTTTTGTGGTTCTTTCTACTATTGTGGGCTATTTGGTAGGTCTTTTGGTGTGCTCTGCAGGTGCATGACTCTAGGGAGTTGGTGTCATCCCTTTGGGTTGTTCTTTACCTATTTGGTAAGCCCTTTTTATAGCATTAGGGTTTGCTCTTTGCTCTTTCCTCCCACCCCCTTTGCTTGGCATGATTTTTGGCTTATGTTTCTGGTTAGCCTCTGTTAGTGATCTTTGTCTGAGTGCAGAATCTTGTTGGTGTTTGTTTCCTTCTTCTTTTGTTGGTTAACTTCACCATGCCAAAGCAGTTGACTTGTCTTTTATGCAAGCCTTCCTTCCAAGTAGGGTCTATACTGACTTTAGGCCATTCTAGAGTTTGTTTGGTAGTTGTATAGCAGAGTTCCTTTTGCTTTGTTCTTGTCATCTGCATGCTTTTAGTTTGTAGATAGTTTTTCTTTTGCATTTATAAAAGAAAAATAAAAAGAAAATATACTTGTTTTTGCTTCTTCCCACCTCCTTCTTTGGCTTGACCTTGTTGCACAAGGTACTGAGCAACCTCTGTTTGTAGGTTTAGATTGATACTTGGGACTTCTTGACCTTTGTTTATGTCAGTATTATTGCTCAGTCTCTTCATTCCAAAGTTGTTGGCTTGTTTACCTTTGTAAGCCTTCTTTTCAAGAGAGGTTGATATCCAACTTTAGGGAAACCTAGGGTTTGCTTGTGGGGTGTAGAGTAGTTTTCTATTTGCTTTTCTTACATTACTTTCTTGCATTTAGGCTAATTTTTCTTTTGCATTTATAAAAGAAAAAGAAAAAAAAAACACATGTTTGCTTTATATGCATGTAGATTAGTTTTTAGTCTGGATTGCATGGCATATCATTGTTTTTGAAAAAATAAAAAGAATTTGTTCTTTTGTGGCTTTCAAGTTTCTATTTGAAAAAGAAGAAGAGAATAGTTTTTGATTTTTGCATTTCATTTCTCTTTGTTTAGTCATTTTGTTTCAACTTTGAGTCAAAACACCACATAAGTTTCACGCCATTTACCCTCTGAATAAAAACAACCCTTAAAATAAACGATATAATTTAAAAATTAGTAGTAAGTTTTATTTTATAGGGTCATACACCAACTAGCTTAGGCTAGACTTGTGGGATAGGGAGTTTAAACTCCCCACAAGTATAAAATTTCAGACGTAGTTGGCCAATCACTAGGTAAACCCTTTTCTATGTTAATTGTATCTGGTAAACTCCTCTCAAACGGGATTTAAGCATAAGGCTGCGTGGAGGCTTGGACTCAAGAGATAACACTCCAATTCCTTGTCAAAGCATAGACCAAGGTTTTTGCGCATCCAGGGATTCTGTCTTAGACATGGTTTCGGGCTTTGCTACCCTTCCCATGCATACGAACCAGGTTTGCGACTGTCCCCCCAAAATATCAATATAGTTAAGGTAGCCTTTAGTCTCTTTTACATCTAGGGTTCATACATAGGTATACCGAAAGCCTATTTTTGGTTGACCTTGGACGGGCTTGGAAGGTAACCCCGATAGAAGGTGTGGGAGGGGGGTGGGTGATTCCTCCGCTTGTGCCTAAGAACATCTATAGGGACGCCAAGTAACTGTCTATCAGCTTTCTTTTGGAAAGCATATCTTATACCTGTTTGTCTATTTGGCTTTAGGAATTTCAGTGAGTGCTCTGTGGTTTGTCTGTACTTAGTGTGCCTTTAGGTGTATGCTTTGTAATTTTGGTTGCTTTTCAACCTCAAAATTTGTCTCCTAGTTTGAAGATATGGCTAACACCCCTTTGAACACCAACCAAGATATCCCCATGCTGGGAACTCCTTGTACTATTCCTCTCACAGGGAATGTTGGTGTTCCCTTGATGGTCACCCTGAATCTTCCTGGATTCACCCTAGGGCTACCGGTTTGGTTGTTTTCCACTCCAACCATCCTGAATGCTCCTGATGCTTCTCAAGTAAGCTCCTTATATCAAGGGCATCAAAACATTGCTTCCCCTTCACCTGTAGTTGATTCTCCTCCTCCTTTTACCTCATGCGGTGAAAGTACTGATACTAGTAACCGGCAGTCTAAAAGGAGTAAAAGAAGAAGGAATAGGAAGAAGGCACATAAGCAAGGGGGCACTCGTTCAACCTCTGCAGGTCAAGTTGAACCTCACCAACCAACCTCTATGGTTCATGCTAGGGGCACCTATCCAACCTCTATAGGTCATGTTGGATCTAAGCACTCAACCTCTGCAAGTCAAGTTGATCTTCACCATCCATCCTTTGTTGATCATGTTGGTGGGATCCTTCCAACCTTTCTAGGTCATGTTGGACCCAGTCACTTAGCCTCTGCAGTTCATGCTAAGGGAACCTGTTCAACCTCTGATGTTCAAGTTGAACCTCCCCATCCAACCTCTGCAAGTCATGTTGGATCCATCCACCCATCTTCTGAAGTTCATGTTGGGGGCACACACTCAACTGCTGCAAAGCATGTTGATCCTAACCATTCAACCTCTATTGTTCATGTTGGTGGTGCCCATCCAACCTCTGAAGTTCATGTTGGACCTAGTCTCTCAGCCTCTACAGGTCATGCTGGGGGTAGTCTCTTAGCCTCTGTGGTTCATGCTGAAGACAACCCGTCAGCCGTTGCAAGTCATGTTGACACTGTTGAAAAGACTACCCGTTCAAAACACAAGCCCAAGTTTCCTTGTAAGCTTTGTGAGGGAGACCACCTTACTTATAAATGCCCTTCCATTGCGGAGGTGGTGCGAAGAGTTTGGTTTCATGGTCATCCTATTTTTGAACATCCTGATGTCTCTCAACAACCAGCCTCTCTTAGTCAGGTTGGACCTAGTCACCCAGCCTCTGGTGTTCATGCTGGGGGAAAAATATCAGCCTCTGTAGGTCATGCTAAGAGGAAACAGTCAGCCACTATTAGTCATGTTGACACCATTGATAAAAATAGTCATTCAAAGTGCAAATTTAAGTTCCCTTGTAAGCTATGCGAGGGAGATCATCTTACTCACCAGTGCCCTGCTATCACAGAGGTGAAAAGAGTGTGGTCCGAGACTCAAAAATTTCCTTCTCCTGAACAACCTATAGTTTTTCAAAAACCTACTCAACCTTTGGTTGATCAAGTGGTCGAACCAATCTTAGATTTGTCCAATCCCACTCTTCTTTCAGAGAGTGATCCTGATGTGATTGAACCAATGTCATCTTTGGTCAATCCCACTCTCCCTTCAGAGGGTGACTTTCACGAAGAGGTTGAATAGATTCCATTGTCAATCAATCCCACTCTTCCTTTGGAGAGTGAAGTGTCTGCTAGTCACATTTTCTTCACTAGTAGTTCAGAACTTACTGAACAAGGGGGCACTGAACTCGTTTCGGATCAATCCCCACAAAGCTCTTGGATTGCTTCCTTTGATTGGGATAGCCTAGTTGAGCCGCGCCTTCCTTCTGATGCACCTTTCTAGATAAAGGTCAAAGTTGAATCATACATGATTTCTCATTGTATTGTTGATTAAGGAGCCTCAGTTAGTATCTTATCTGCTTGTGCTTGGCGAGGCATGGGATCTCTCAGCCTTGTGTCGATTGCTAGTCAGTTACTGGCGTTTGATAGAAGAACTTGTATAGCCTTGGGAATTCTTTCTCAAACACCTGTTACTTTGGGTGGGAATACTATCTTAGTTGACTTCATGGTGATAGAAGACCCCTTGGACTTCAATATGCTCCTTGGACGTGATTATGTCTATGCCATGCAAGTTGTGGTGTCAACATTCTTTCGTGTGATGTACTTTAATCATGGTGAAGAAATTGTCACTATCGATCAGTTGGATTTTCTTGATCCTTCTCCTGACCCAACTAGAGACCATGTCTTTCCTTTATCGATTCCTAGTGTTTCTATAGACACTACCCCGCCACAGGTGAACTATGTGGCCTCATGTCCTTTGCATTCAATTACTACTGAGAAGCAGCCTCTATTTTCATGCTTACCTTCTCAGGACTTAGTCCCAGCAGATGACCGGGTGAGTCATCCTATACAGATCATGGAGCCTGCTCCACTCTGTTGATCCATTTGAAAGTTTAGACATGTGTCCTATCTTGGATGATCTCCTTCCTTTGGATGAAGTCTTCCCATAGTCTTTGATACAGTCTGACCTTCTTTTGGATGTTGGTTTAGTTGTGACTAAGTCTAACCCTGATTTGCTTAGTAAGCCTGATTTTCCCATGGATTGGTCTTCTTTTGTTGGTCTTGTTGAGTTTTTGGACTCTCCCTTCGAACAGCAAGTCAGTGATCCTGATGAGTTTCATTTTTCTTATGAAGTTTTAAACTCCTGTGATACTGAGTTTGTTCCTACAGACTCTATCTCCCTTGTTGATTTTCTCTCTCCTTCTGAGGTTGATCTTACTGATTATAAACCCTTGAGCCTTGGTTCTATAGAATATTCTTCGATCGATTCTGCCTTGACTTTACCTTTCGTAGAAGATAGCAAAGTCACATGTGTTTCTACCAAAGTGACTTGCATCAGACATTATCTTCTGAATATGATTCTGATGTTGTTGTTTCTTGGAGATAGGATATTTAGTTGGATTCACAACTGTTTACTGGCCTTGTCTTGTTGTTCAAGCCGTAACTGCATTTTCATGTGCCCTGCTCATGCTTATGAGCCTGATGTCAGCTTTCATGCTTTTAGCTCGTTGTATAAGCCCTCATCTTTGTTCTCATCATTGCTAATCCTTGTATCATTTTTCCTTTGCAACTTGACACCTTTTACCATGAGGAGACATTCCCCGAGTGTCCTTATCTTTCTCACTTTCCTTGCATTATGCATAGGTCTGTTCCTTGCACTTGGAACTAGTTTCGCCTACCTATGGCACTCGTCTCCTCGCATTTAGAGCATTCTTTCTTCTCTCCTTTGAGCTCGTTAAAAACAGCAAGGAGGCCACGAGTTGACTTTTCGAACTTGTTAAAACTTCACAGGAAAGATATTGAGTTTCTTTAGGCCCAGGTCTGACTCCTCAAAATAGACTTGACTGCTGAGTAAACTTGTCCATTCAGATTCATTAAGAATATGTGAATGGGCATCCACATTGGTGGTAGGTTATCACTTTCTTGGACTATGTGGAATAATACGAGAAAGGAACACTCTCTTTTATTCGGAATTGAGAAGAGTATTCTCAGGCATAGGTTTATCTCTTTTCTAGACCCGAGGGACTAAACTTACGGAAAAGGAACCCCCGGTATGAGCTTAGTTTCCTCTTTTTCGTGCTATGGACGTAAACATGAAAAAGATTATGAGTGTACTTTATGTCTTTGTCATGCTCGTTAAACCCTAAAGAAAAAATCATTGATTTTATTGTTGTAAGCCCCATTCCTTGTAATCAAATGGATCTTTTCGAGTGATCTTGCCTTCCTTCACACTCATAAAAATCAGGCTATATGCTGCTTTTGAAGGAGCGTTGGGTAGATGGTAATTTAACCTTTTTCGGACCTTCCTGACTAAGTACAAAAAATGTGTGCCTTACTTATTCAAAAGCTAACAGAGTTCTTATATGGTTTGTTTTATACTTTTCCAGCCTCAAGAGACTAAATTGGACGAAAAAGCACCCCCTTGGAGTCTTCTTTGGAGTTTTCAGACTCTCTAAACTGTGAAAACACTGTCGAGCATGTACTAGTTTGGGATCGTAAAATCCACGAATCAGTGCTTTATCAAGCATTCTTCTATCTTTTCTTTGAGCTTGCCAAAAATGAAGATGGTCTCGAGTTTGCTTTCTTGGACTCGTTAAACCTTTACAAGAAAGAGGGGAAGGGAAGTTCATTCACATGTTTTTTACGTTATGGTAGCAAGTCTTGTTTCCTTGAACAAAGCACCGGTTTTGAGTCTATCAACAGTTGGGTCCTAGTATTTTGACCTTATCCTGATTTCAGAATTTATTACTCCTCCAGTTGGTCTCTTTTCCAATTATATGGGGAATCCGTCAAGGTTTCCTACATTGTAGATTTGTTTCATTGGTCCTTTTTGTGTCAAAAGCTGCCTAAGTCACTTTTGTGTCGTGCTCACTGTTCAAGGATTAAACCTTTGTCGGCCATTCTACAGTTGCCTTGACCTTTTGTGTAGGACATTCCCTGATATCAGTTCATTACATCATGTTTTCGGCGGTCCTTATCGTGAAATTTACTACCAATTCTAGATCCAATTAGTCTTTGACTTACCTCATGTTGGATGATGAAGGATGCCTTAATTCCTTCCTTCCAACGGATCTATTCCTATCGACTGCAACACATCTTTCTCTGGGAATGAGATTTAGAGTTTTATGACAGTACCTTGGGGATTGTAGTCATCAATGGCAATTTCCCTCACTATTGGGTAGTGGGAATACCTTAATGTCTCATAATTTATGGATTCTTCAAGTGTTCGACTTCAAGTCCTTGTATTCACACTTGTTAGAATGTACTAGGTACCTTGGGGACCATTTTCATTAATGGTGTTTTCCCTCGCATTTGTTAACAATTCTTATTATTGACTGGTAATCAAACGGTTTCCTCCATGTTTGACTTCGGCTCCTTTATTCGCATGGTTAGGATTCGTACCTTTTGAGTGGTTTGGATTGAAGATCTTGGGCCGACAGTAGCATCGTCATTTTTTTCTATTGCCCGAGTTGCGCAAGACCTAGTCACAGTTTATATGACATTTTGTTGAGACATAGATCCACCTTGTATTTTTGTGGCTATGATCGATTGTCGAGTATGGATCCACTTTGTTCCTTTGTGTCCATGACTCCTTTAGATTTGATATGGAGCCTTTTTTCATATTGAGCGACCATGATAGTTTCATCAGTTATACATATGTTGGATCCACTTGTATCTTTATGGCAATGATTTTTATATGGACTTGTATGTCCCAGAGATCAGTTTTTGTCTGACATTTATCTCTCTTTCAGGTACCTTTGTTCGAGCCTTTTGATGTTGGATTCTCTGCTCTTTCCATACTCAATTGTTTCCTTTATAATGTATTTCAGCTATCATCTTCCCCTCTAACCTCATACATTAGGGGGCATCTTTTATAGCTCAAAATGACACATCTCTTCCTATGACCACTTTCCCATGATTTTGTTGCATGTCAACACTTCCATGACGACACTTCAAAAAAGTCATTGAAAGTCATTGAAAAAACACCTGACTTGGAGGACCCATATCTTGAGTTCTATAACTCTGTTTTACCTCATCTCTACACCATTGGAAAGGTATTTCGGTTAGGTAAAAATTTCCAAAAGACACTAAAGTCTGAAAATGCCCAAAAATACCCTAAGAATGACTTTTTTATGTGTACATGAGTTTCTTTAAGGCAAACCCGTGTATGTACGCGAGTTGCTATATCTAATAGTCACGTAAACCTTATATACAAAACTTTTTGCATTGTAACCCATGTATACCTCCTCGTGTATGTGACTGTTGTGTCTGCAACCCATGTACGCCTCCTGAAAATGTCAAAAAACACATCTTTTGAATTTTGGGTAGTTTGGGTAGTTATGCAACGGACTCCTTCAGTTGTAACTACTTTGTCTTCGCCCCTAAGTATTCCCTAAGCATATAAATAGAGGTAGGGAGGTCCATGAGAGGGGACTTGAATATTTGCATCATTATGCTGGATGAATTGGGACTCTCTTTTCCCACACCTTTGCCCTAGTGATCATCCCCTTGTGTTGCAAAACTTAGAGGCTGAGTTCCTTGGAGAAGAGAAGCAGCAGATCCAGATCAAGGTTTTGTGAGGTGTCGAAATTGAAGAGAAGGTATACTTGTACATGTTTTATTAATCTTGAAAACAAGTACAAGTATACCTTCTCTTCAAGTTCGGCACCTCACGAAACCTTGATCTGGATCTGCTGCTTCTCTTCTCCAAGGAACTCAGCCTCCAAGTTCTGCAACACAAGGGGATGATCACTAGGGAAAAGGTGTGGGAAAAGAGTGTCCCAATTCCTCCAGTATAATGATGCAAAGATTCAATTCCCCTCTCATGGACCTCCCTACCTCTATTTATATGCTTAAGGAAGAGTTAGGGGTGAAGACAAAGTAGTTACAACTGAAGGAGTCAGTTGCATAACTACCCAAACTACCCGAAATTCAAAAGACGTGTTTTTTGACATTTTCAGATACGTGCACGGGTTGGAGAGACAACAGTTGCATACACAAGGAGGTATACGTAGGTTTCAATGAAAAAATTTACATATATAAGGCGTACGCGACTATTATATATAGCAACTTGCGTACGTACGCGGGTTTTCCTTAATGAAACTCATGTACACATCAAAAAATTCATTTTTAGGGTATTTTTGGGCATTTTCAGACTTTAGTGTCTTCTGGAAAGTTTTAGCTAACTGAAATACCTTTCCAACAGTGTAGAGATGAGGTCAAATGGAATTACAAAAATTAATATATGGGTCCTCCAAGTTAGGTGTTTTTTCATATACTTTCAATGACTTTTCAAAAGTGTCATCATGGAAGTGTCGACATGCGATGAAATCATGGGAAAGTGGTCACAGGAAGAGATGTGTCATTTTTAGATATAACAATTGTTCACTAGCATTGTTAACTAGGGTTGTGGGAAAGGTTGCATTAGTGGTTGTACTGGCGCAAATGGGAATTGAGGGTTTTGTATTTGAGGGGGTAGATGTTGAATGTTTTGTTGATTCCCAAAGCTTGAATTGCTCTAGTTTGATTTCCAAGGTCTATTGTGTGGGTATTTTTATGGAGAAAACTTCCTATGGCTTGGGGTACCACAACAGACAGAGTAACCGTAGAAATATATCCTTTCACATATGCAAGAGAAACTAAACATCTAACACTAAAGTATCTCGAAACATACCTTATTCTGGATGGTTGATGTAGATCCCCGTTGAGCTTTTCCACTCTCACTTGTATTAGCAATTTGCTCTCTCAACATGCAACAAACAAGACAAGCATGCTATATAATTGTGTTAGACCTAATCTAGCATATACAATCAATAACATATACGCATTTAAAAGCATCCATGGATTCAATACTCATTTAAATACACATTATTGGACAGGAAAAGATATTTCTATTAATATAAATAAGATATTACAATAGTGACAACCTCTATTGGCACGTCTGCAAACTGAAGAAACTGAGTCCTCCACCTGGGCCTCCACCACTTCAATCCTCCATCTCTTGATAGCAAGCTCAGAAGAAAAAGGAAAGCTTGGGAAGAACACAAAGTGCTCCAAGGGACAAAGGGATGCAGACTCAAGTATAAGCTCCAGCAACAATGGACTATAGTTTTCTTGCTCTTCAATTCCTCTCCTTTTAATGTATCCAAAGGGTTTCTTATATAGTACTTCAATGGGGTAATGGAAGGTCAAATCCGAGCGATCTCAAGGAATATGGAAGACCAAAACACAAGTGACTCAGATCCACATAAAGTAAAACTCCAAAACTATTTGGCCTTTTGCACACATCCTGATGTATGCGGGTTTGAGGGTCATATCCATGTATATACGTGGGAGTAGGTTTAAAAGTCGAGTATAGAAAATAATGCATGTTTTGAGGGATGATCTTGGAAACATCAAAGGTACAAAAATGGTCCATGGGGTCCAAAGAGTCTGCAGAGGGACAGGGAAGGCCATAATGGTGTGATCCACCATGTGTAGTAAAATCTGTTGTAACAGATGCCCCCTAATGTGTGAGGTCAGAGGGGTGATACGAATGCCGAAATACATTATAAGTCCATCCCAGAAGTGGAGTGATGAAGAACCAGGTGGAAGAATCAACCATCCAACAATATAATACAATAATCAAACTCTGCACATAACTGCAAGTTGTAAATTTGAGCACATAGATCTACTGAGACAAATACACAACTCACAAAGTATATCTCACAATTTACTTAGCAATTGAAGAATGAAACAATGCAAAAATGGTTTGCAGCTGTGAATGCTTTCATTAATCAAAAGTAATCAGATAATAATTACAATGAAGTAAAATGGCTTTAATAGCCACTTGAAATTCGAATCCACATGAGGAAATTCGAATTGATAGACTCTACTTGACTGTAGGTAACTAATACCTTGTCTAAATCACTATCAGAGGACTCAGTAGTTAACTGACCTTGTCTAAAACATAACCAGAGTTCATCAGAGCTCTAAAACACAACTCAAGTGTTACATTCAGTGTTGACTAAGGTTAAATGACTGTGGTAGGTAAGAAATGTGCCCCACATGAGTGCAGTGAAGTAAACCTAGGGCTAACTGAATGTAGAGGACTAGAACTTAATGTAACTGACTCCTAACTTAGATTGACTAGTCATTAACTGAAGTGAACTGACCTTGGTTGGTTTTGGCACTCCTAGTGGCTTCCTAAATTGTAGGGATTGGTCTAGGAGGCTCCTAAACTGATGCAATCAAGTGCAATCAGTGGCAGTGAGCCTCAATTAGTGTTCCCCACACTTTAGTAACTGAAACATGTGCCCCAATTAGGCCAAGTGGACCCAATGGTGTTAATGACTATAAATAGATTGGATGGACTCCCGATTTAGACATGACTCCCAATTTAGACATATGACCAAATTTGGACAAGGGAGGATTAATAATCCTAACACCCCCCCTGAATGCTAACTTGGACAAACTATGGGCCCTAGTAACTAAGACCATAGGTCACCCATTACATCAAGTAAAATAAAGTAACTGCTTAATACAAGGAGCTGGGGCAAAAACCACATGGGAAAAAATCCCTCCCTCTAGCTAAGCAGGTAGAATCAGGTCTCAAGTTTGAAAAACTTTAAAATATGTTGCTGCAATCTTCATCTCTATGACTATTGAAGTAGCTTGCATGGTGTGTTGTGCATAGGTATTCTGGGGCCTGGCATGTAGACTTCTCCTTCTTCTCCAAAAATGATGACGGAAGGAAGGAGGAATGTAACCTTTGTCTCTTGCTGAATGAAGAGGTTTATGATCATATCCATTCTTCCGAATGTAGTAATACTGAGCCCTTTCCATATAGAATCTTATAGGGAGTCTATTGCATCTCCCTGAAGGAGGTAAGATAGCATGACATAGTGCAAGAGTCTTTCCTTTCTGAGTGTCAGGTGAGTTTCCAGTCATCTTCCTAGCTTCCAATTTGGAAGTAGGGACTGAATCTAGATCTGAGTCACCCTAAATCTCAAGGTCATAAACGGATATAGATGGATCTGCAATACTAGTAGAAGCTGTAAAAGAATTAGATGCAATGATTTTACCTTCCCTTGCAGGTGGCTGCTGAGAGTGCACTGATTCTGAAGGAGGCATGAAATGTGAGAACTCATATGCTTTTGAAGCATGATTTGTAGTACCCTTTGATATGAGGCTCCCAGTAGATGTATCTTTGATCTCCATTGAGTCAGGACCAAATATCACTCGCTTTGGAGATCGGGTATGGGTCATCTGATAGACAGATAACAGGTTTGAAGCTAGGGAGGGAACAAATAGCACATATTTGAACCTTCCATGTTCAAGTTGGACAGATCCCTTCCCATTTGTTTTGACTTTACTCTTATTTCCCATCTGAATACTAGGACCATCAAAGGATTGAAAAGAAGAGAATGATTCTCTGGATGCAACCATATGGTTGGAAGCTCCAGAATCAATGAGGAAGACAGGTGCTGATGTGCAGGAAGCCTTCAGTGCATGTCCTTTCCTTTGGTATTCTTCATATTATTCTTCTTCAGAGTCATCCTTCCTTGCGCTAGAAGGTACAAAAATGTTGTGCTTTTTCAAAAGAAGAGCCATTTCATCAAGTTGTCTTCTCATACAGGAGCTTTCTGAATGGAAGCCCCTTCGATAGTAAGAGCAGAGGACCTTTCCTTTGCCATTCTTCTTGCTTCTCTTCAAACCTAAAGGTTCTTTTGACTACTCTTTCTTCACAGGGCATTCATCTCTTTGCTTCCCTTTGTCATTTGCTACCTTATCTCCTCTTGCAACTAGAGCTAGATCTTTGGGAGATCGAATGATCCCCATTTGGATCAATTTATCATTCTCAGAAATAAGAGATTGGATGAAAGCATTAAGAGTGGGCATCTTCCAATTTGGAGTAGTGAGCCTTACTATTTGGAAGGTGGATACAAAGATCGAGTAGTCTGCATTGAGCTTTGTGAGAATAGCAAGGATGAGCTGATCTTCATCCTTCTCCACTTTGCATTGCTTTAACACATATATCAGGTTCTTGAACTTTGTGAAGAATTCATTCAGAGATTCGAAATTGGATGGATTGAGAGTAATCAGATCATCTTCTAGCTGATGGATCCTCATCTCATCATGCTTATCAAATAGGGAGGTAAGCTTGTCCCAAAACTCCTTGGGAGTCTTCAATTCTAGGATGTGGAACCAAATATATTTAGAGACTGAGGAAAGCAAGTGTCCATGGGCTTCATCAAGCCTGTTCATGTACTTAGCTTTGTCTTTATCTAAATATAGCTCTTCCTCTGCTTCTTCTATGAGTCTGAAGAGCCCTTTGGTGTGGAGCATTACCACCATGTCTGCCTTCCATTGGTGATAGTTGAAGGGAGTGAGAGGCTCTATTGGATGAGCCATTTTGAATGTAGTAGGAAGAACTGAGCTGATGTAGCGAATGCAGTGAGAAGAAGGGATGCTTGTAGCGAATGCTGTAAGAAAAGTTGATAACCTGTCACACAATCAAACATACAAAGTAAGGTCGACAGTCTGCACTTTTGGAATTTCCTTCACACCCAACATAGCTAATCAAGCAAGCTTGATCAACAATTTCTTAACTTGGGATATTGAGTGGTAAATTCTCCTCTTCTGGTGCAGTACTGGAAAGAGCAATTGCCAAAAGAAATGATCCTGTTGGAGATCTGAGGAGGAGAGGAGTCTTGTCCATCGAGGCTCTGATACCATGTAAATTTAAGCACATAGATCTGTAGACAAATACACAACTCACAAAGTAGATCTCACAATTTACTCAGCAATTGAAGAATGAAACAGTGCAAAAATGGCTTGCAGCTGTGAATGCTTTCATTAATCAAAAGTAATCAGATAATAATTACAATGAAGTAAAATGGCTTTAATAGCCACATGAAATTCGAATCCACATGAGGAAATTCGAATTGATAGACTCTACTTGACTGTAGGTATCTAAGACCTTGTCTAAATCACTATCAGAGGGCTCAGTAGTTAACTGACCTTGTATAAACCATAACCGGAGTTCATCGGAGCTCTAAAACACAACTCAAGTGTTACATTCAGTGTTGACTAAGGTTAACTGACTGTAGTAGGTAAGAAATGTGCCCCACATGAGTGCATTCAAGTAAACCTAGCGCTAATTGAATGTAGAGGACTAGAACTGAATGTAACTGACTCCTAACTTAGCTTGACTAGTCATTAACTGAAGTGAACTGACCTTGGTTGGTTTCGACACTCCCAGTGGCTTCCTAAATTATAGGGATTGGTCTAGGAGGCTCCTAAACTGATGCAATCAAGTGCGATCAGTGGTAGTGAGCCTCAATTAGTGCTCCCCACACTTTAGTAACTGAAACATGTGCCCCAATTAGGCCAAGTGGACCCAATGGTGTTAATGAATATAAATAGACTGGATGGAATATCAATTTAGACATGACTCCCAATTTAGACATATGACCAAATTTGGACAAGGGAGGATTAATAATCCTAACACAAGTAGATATAGAAGTCCTGGATACATAAGAGTACAATGACGATGAATAGGCATGATACAAAATATGACATGCGTGGTCATCGCCACGTACAATATAGATAGATTAGAATATCCATGATGAAGATATACAAAGGATCATGATCTCCATGAAAGCTGAAGATATATAATGGATGAAGATATCTGACATACACTGGAATCAAGTCACGAGAGCTGAAATCTCATGAACACTGGCACGATCAAGGAGGTAGAATATATGAAATGCCACCAATATGGAAGGTCTTCTACACAATCTGCTACTAGTACATGTCCTACTATGTGAATAGAGGTGTCGAGGTCAAACATAGTAGTCCATCGTCTGATTACCGGTCATTGATGTATACCATTAACAGATGCAAGATCACCCACTGATAAAGAAAATGGGAATCAAGGTACTAGAGTGCAAACTAACAAGTGTGAATAAATGTGTTGAGTTAGAACACTTTAAAGGATCCATCGATCAGGGGACATTGATGTATTCCCAAAACTGTCGATGGCGATAGAACCTGCCACTGATGACTGCAAGTCTCAAGGAACTCGAAAATGACTCTATATTCCTATCCAAGAATAAATGATCTGAAGTCGATGGGATGAAAACCATTTGACAGAGGGAATTAATACATCCCTCATCATCCAACATGAGGTACTCAATAAAGCTGTATAATGTGGAAGGACTTGATCATAATGTGCACGAACCAGTATCAGTACCGGGAATGGCCGACATGCAAAGTCAAGAGAACTGAGGAATGGCCGAATCAGGTTTCAACTTCCTTCGAACAAGAGCATAAAGGTGAATGGTGACTGAATGTAGGTAGCATAAAATCAATATACAAAACCGAGACATCTCTGTGACACAAAACGAATCGACAGAGGCTCCATAGGGACTGGAAGCTTAACCAGTCAGTGGAGATAAACTCATAGAAACGAGTACAGATCCTAAAGTCAAACTATTAACCCAACCAATAGATGTGATATACAGTGCTCCGTTTGAAGGATACACAACTCGACTCCTGCCAAAGATAACATTTTTCCTATCCGCCTTTTTGGTTTTTTGATTTTTTTTGGACTTTTTCAAATATTTTGAAAAGCTTGAAAAAGAATAAAAGTGCTTTATAGTTACAGACTAGGAGGAGACAAATGTCAAGGGGTAAAAAAACTAGTTCCAAGCAGTGGGACATACCTATGCTCAATGCAAGGACATATGTGTAGGATAGTGACACTCGGGGGAAAGTCCCCTCCCAGTAAAAAATGGAGAATCAAGCTGCAAAGGATATGTAAAATGGCTCTACATGGTTAGACATGAGACAAGATCGGGCTATATAGCTGATAATCAAAGTCATGGAAGCTGACATAAGGCTCAATAAGGCAAGCAAAACTCATGATAATGCAATTACAACTTGACATAAGGGAGTCCTGGGGAAAAGGCCAGCAAAAAGATCAAGAGGAGTATGAAGCTCTTGCTTAAGGACATGGAAGGACTAAAAGGGACTCTCAGACCTAAGAGAGGACTCACAGCATGGGTACCAAATGCAAAGGGGAGCTAACTAGGACACCCATGTATAGGAAAGATCTACCATTCACATAGTACCACTTCTAACAATAGCATGAAGGTTCCATGATACCATGGAATGGGTTTGTACCTAAGGTTAAAATGAAACAGTCATAAGGTCATGTAAAATGCAAGCAGATGTGAAATCCTAACCTATATGCCAATTTAGACATGATACCTGTGATAGGAACGAACGGGTCGAAACCTTGGAGAGAGAGTACAAAAACTGGACCCTACATGACAACCATATTAGTCCAAAACAACCCAAAATAGTCAATAAAGAATCTAAACTATAGGGAATAGGGAGGAATGATCATGACAACAGCACCCAAAGGAAACAATGCGGTGAACGGTTGGACATAACAAGGAATGTAAGGTGTAGACCCAACATTTATGCATCCACTACCACCCTTGTGAGGGTGACCACCGGTGTAAACACGGAGAGAAGGGAGTCAACATCCTCCACAAATGGAGTAGAGGGTGAAATGTGATCACTCCCAAATCTATGAGCATTGTAAGGGGTTGTGATGCCCCCAAGTCTGACACCAGGGTCCGTACTAGGACCAAGGACGGGTGATAGGATACCAGGCATGCTGAAAATAAAAGGACCCGAAATCAAGAGAGCATAAATATACTCAAGTAACCGCGATCCCAAAGGCCAACTAGCGCACAAAGAACATACTCCTAAGAAAATCTACATCCAAAATACAAGCAAACCAAGGGGAGGATATGTGAGCTCGCGAATGCAGTAGGTATGTCTCACCTAGGAGAGACTCAAAACTCCCATACACTACAAGTGGAGGTATGTAACCAATTATAATGGCCTTCAGCTTCAACGCATATAGGGACTGTGTTTTTCGACCCCTACCTGGCCAGGACACCTACAGAATAACCTCTGTGAAGTACCACCTCGATAACCTAGGTAAGGCAACTAAGGTCACCTCAATATAATCAATGCTCAGGTGGACAGTTGCAGGTGGGATTGATCGTATGGGTAGGGTAGCAAAGCCCGAAACTCTCAAAAGAGCCCCCAGATACAAATACAATCCTGGAAATATCTCCGGTGTTACTCAGTTATGACCAAGGGTCATCCCAATCATTAACCACTCACACTACCTCGTGCTTAAATCCCTCATAAGAGGAGGATACTAAGAAGCACTAATTATACCAAGGAATTTCAAAGTCTCACCTAGACAGACACATAAATGTTTCATTTAGTGGTCTTGGAGAATTTACTCGCAATGAACTATTCCAAGACCTTAAACCCTAATCTTGTTGGTGCACCCTATAAAAGAAAAGAGTATAATTCATTTTATTATGCGTTGATTTTAATTGGCTTATTACTCAAAAGGGTAAATGATCATGCAACTAATGGTGTTATGAAGCAACAAGAAGTAAAATGCACACCTAACAATCAATGCAAATGCACTGTGTCGAATGAAAAATGGGGTATGCTGCTACGTGAAATGCAAAATTTTCCTTCAAATGAAGATGCAATCATTCCTATATTAAAATATGACTAATATTTTTCCAAGCAAACCTAGTGCAAGTACCATGCAAAATGCAAAACGCAACAATGCATAATGATGCAAAAAGAAAATATTTTTTGTATTTTTTGAATTAAAATGAGATAATAAAGAAAAAGTATGACCCTGCAACCCCCAGACTCTGCAAGCACTATTCAGACAACACCCAAGCAAAGCACTAAGGTAAAAGAGACCTACTGCACTAATCTCAAAACAAAAAAATAGAAAATGCAATGACAAGAACATTCTCAAAACAAAATTCAAACTAAAAAGCATCTCTGGTCAGAAACAAAGGTGTATACAGACTCCAGAAGCATCCAAGAAGAATCATCAATTATCCAAACTCACCCAACAACACTTAATCTTCCCCAAAAAGGCAAAACTCATGGCATACTTGACTGTGTGTATAAAACCCATGCATATACGTGGATATCCTAGTAAAAACCCAGTGTACACACGACTGTGAAGACACAACTCGCATACATGAAGAAAAAGAGATAAAAAATAAGGCAAGCAGACCAACTGAGACAAAATTTACTCCTATCAGACACTACTAGGAAAACATGCCCCCAGAACCAACTCAAAAATAGAGAAATCAGAGCAATTCAAGAATATTGAATGCTGATAAAAGCCCCAAAATAAATGACTAGGAACTCCCCAGCAGAGTCGCCAATTCTGTTACAGAGAAAAATTCCTATGGCTTGGGGAACCACAACAGACAGAGTAACCACAGAAATCAATCATTTCCCATATGCAAGAGAAACCAAACATCTAACACTAAAGGATCTTGAAACATACCTTATTCCAGATGGTTGATGTAGATCCCCGTTGAGCTTTTCCACTCTCGCTTGTATTAGCAATTTGATCTCTCAACATTCAGCAAAAAAGACAAGCATGCTATATAATTGTGTTAGACCTACTCTAGCATATACAATCAATAATATCTAAGCATTTAAAAGAATCCATGGATTCAATACTCATTTAAATACACATGATTGGACAGGAAAAGATATTTCTATTAATATAAATCAAGGATTACAATAGTGACAACCTCTGTTGGCACGTCTGCGAACTGGAGAAACTGAGTCCTCCACCTAGGCCTCCACCACTTCAATCCTCCATCTCTGGATAGCAAGCTCACAAGCAAAAGGAAAGCTTGGGAGGAACATAAAGTACTCCAAGGGACAAAGGGATGCAGACTCAAGTATAAGCTTTGACAACAATGGACTATAGTTTTCTTTCTCTTCAATTCCTCTCCTTTCAATCTATCCAAAGGGTTCCTTATATAGTGCTTCAATGGGGTAATGGAGGTCAAATCCGAGCGATCTCAAGGCATATGGAAGGCCAAAAGACAAGTGACTCGGATCGACATCAAGGAAAACTCCAAAACTATTTGGCCTTTTGCACACATCCCGATGTATGCAGGTTTGAGGGTCATATCCGTGTATATACACAAGAATAGGTTTAAAAGTCACGTATAGCAAATAATGCATGTTTTTAGGGATGATCTTGGAAACATCAAAGGTACAAAAATGGTCCATGGGGTCCAAAGTGTCTGTAGAGGGACGGGGAAGGCCATAAAGGTGTGATCCACAATGTGTGGTAAAATCAGTTGTAATAGGTATGGGGGTGGCCATACTTGTTGTGGCATCAGTGGATACCAAAGCTGAGAATTTTGTTGAACTTGTGGAGCTTGTGAGACTTGTGACTGATGTACTTGAGCATTATTCCAATAAGGATTAAATGTTTGCATAGGATCTAGTATTGTACCTGAGGGTCGGGGTTTCCATGGGTGCTTTTGAGATATAAAACAAACAGGTTTTGCATATGTCCCTGCTTCCTCATATATGGACTTGAGTCCTAGAAGTGAAGGGCAGTCTTTCATAGGATGCTCCTGGTCACATAGAAGGAATATTTCCACTCTGTCTAATGGTAAAATTTTGACAAAGTCATATCTTCCTGCATTTAGGGGAAAAAATAGCCAAATCTCGGTCTTCCTCCTCTTGCCTTTTCTTTGTTTGAAGCGCATCCAATTGAGAAATCAAGGAACTGAGTATATCAGTTTTAAAACCCTCCAATAGGTTTCCAATATCCATACTTGAAACTCCTCCTCTTGAATTCTTGGTTGTCTTGTTTACTATGTCATGAATCCCTCTTCCCAATCTGGAGGCATTCCTTGAATACCTTCTGCAGAGGTCACACATTTCTACATATTTTAGTAGGGATACATCCCCTACACCCATCAAATTCAGCAAATCAATGAAATCATCTATGATCCCTTGTAAGAGCAGAATTTTCAATGTATCATCATTTAACCCATTTTGTCTTGATCTTTACAAATTATATTGAAATCTCTCCACATAGTCTTCTAGATTTGTGTCTTCTTGTTGGGTCATTTTAAAATTTACTTCCTTCTACTCCTTATATTTTCAATATTCTTGATATTTATCCAGGAAGCCTACGTTCTTCATTTGTGCCCACGTTAGTATATTGCCCCTCCCAACGCCATGAACCACCTTAGTGCCTGGATTTCAATGTGGCTGGAAAACGTTTTAGCTTTTGTTGATCTGTAACATAATTGTAGCACCTGCAGAGGACATCGAATTCAAACAAAAATGTATTTGGGTCCTCACTTGCCATACCATGAAAATTGGGCAATGCTGAATATGGAATGTTCTTCATCTGGTTTGTAAATGTAGATTCGAGATTTCAGATTGGGAATTCAAAAGTATTCATCTCAGTGCTTGATTCTCCATTTGTATTTCCTTGGCGTGTTTCCCCTTAGGTGGGAATGTTCTCTCCCTCTCCATCCATATTTACCCCACAATATTCCGATGTAGCTAATATGGATGACCACAGAGGTTTGGAAAAAAAATGTTCTGCACTCAAATGATTGTTAACATTGGATTGATTAAGAAGATCCCTTCTTGAACAAACTCTTCTTCTTGAGCGAATTTTTTCACTGGCATATTCTCATCAACATTTGTTGATAAGGCCGTTATGTCGATGGGCGTGGTAGAATGCTCAAGTATTTTAATTTATTTCTTAGGAATGCTAGTAGAAGGTGTCCTCCCTTGAGCGTGTCCTCCTCTTATTGTACTTCCTACATGGTTAGTACCCGGGGGGGTATCATATGCATATACAAGCCTACCTATACTATCTCTTATTCTATGCATGAATTATTTGCATGATACAGGATCATAGGGACTTGCGACGAGCAATATTCTAATGAATTTGTCTGTGCGGCTTACTTGTCCCTGCTCCGAAATCACACCAGACAATTTTTCAAAGAAAAAAATGGCATACACAATCCACTCAAAGGAAAGAAAAATCACAACTACAGAACCAAAATAACCAATAAAAATTGCAATGACCTTAGTAGCTCCTCGACAACGGCACCAAAATAACAATCTTTTCATTCACCTTTTAATAAAATGAAAATTGAAAGCTATGCATAAATTATCAACCCAGGGCAAAAAGGCTTATGAGCTACCTAACAAAGTATATGTTAGACGATGTAACTTGGAATGGTGTTAACACTAAGGAGGTCGATGGATTACAAAAATGGAATTAAAATGAAACTATTGGTGAATAGGCTTCTAAGAAGATCACAACTTACAGAAAGAATCATGTAATCAAACCAAAAGCAATGACTATCGAATTTAACAAATATTCTGCTATGTTGTAACGTTTTGTTATGCTATAGAAAGAAATTCATGCTTGAATATGATTGAATACAATTGATAATTTCACACGAAAGAAATTTAATAAACAACAGCTACAAAACATGGATTCGAAAGGGGTAATTTAATTCAACATCCTTATTCTATCATTATAAGCTAGCAATAGAATCTCAACAACAAATCTAATGCAATCATTCACCACAGAAGTAATCTTGATTCAATGTTCATAATCCATACATTCCCCTATACTCACTAGTAATGATAATGAATATTATATTATCCAATCATGTCACTACTTAAACATTCACATTCAATTATGATCAGCACACCAAATCTGAATCTGAAACAATTAAATTAATCATCAACTGCATAAAACATTAATTTTATCAATTATGTGGATAAAGAAAATAAATTCTAACTACAACATCACCTGTCACGGAAGGGGGCCCTTCCTTCAGTGACAGGAGCTGAACAAGCCACTCACTCACACGAAATTAATTAACACATCCAAAATTGGGATAATATAGGATTTTTATATAAAAAAGTCTGATCACAGTAGTGTTGAATAGATCTATGCAAATGATAACTAAACTACTCTGGAAGAGATTCAAAGTTCTTATACATCAACGCTCATGAGAGAAGTATGAAAGATCGTGCAATTACAACAAATTTCCCAATAAGTCCCATCTGCTGATTCTCAAAATATCTCATGAGCCTTTCCAGGAGCTGGTACCGTGGAGAGTGGAGATGATTCTAGAAATATACTAGAGTGGTCAACAACCTCGTTGGATGACCCAATGGGTTATGAGTCATTAAAGACTCGAAATGTTGAATTGGACACCGAATATTTGATCCTCGGATTGATTGCATCATCATTTATGCGTTGGGTAGATGACCAAAGTGATTTAAAATAACGGGCAGGAGTGAAATACATAAACTTGATACCTATATGTTATAGCTTCAGACTAAGATACAAGTTGTCCAACTCCCATAATTCCTTCATTCTGCAACCTGGAAGTAAAATAATATTGAACCTGAAAACCACTTCTTTAGTAGGAAATCATGGCATCATAACTCTATCCATATCATCAGCAATTGAAAAATGACAAGGAAAATGAGATCAGTCCTTACCAAATCCAAAACTTTGCCAAATGTAATGAAAAGAGAAAGTAGTGGATTAAATCAAAAAGTTCATAAACAAAGCAAAATATGGGAACAAAAATGGTCATATACACAGCCCTTCACTCCCCATCTCTTCCACCCAAGTAACAAATTCTATAACCGACATTATTAATTTAAAAAAATATTAAACTAATATTAAAAAATAGTGATGTCAAGTACAAAGTTGTTTGATGTAATTACATCATTTTGATAATAAATTGATTTCTAAACATGAACATATACATTATATTTTAGAGAAAAAGTAACATACCATTATTACAAAAGTAAACCATTATACTTATATGTGCACTTGCACAAAGTTGGTTCCACATTTTAGTGCCACTTAAGAAATCGGAAACGCACTTCCGAAGTGTAAATCGAGAATGCATATGCGTTGTTGATGGTATGTTCGGAATAACCTGAGCCCAAATACAAGGCTAAGGTTCGTAAGGAAGTATCGCATATGTGATATATCACATATTATTTTTGTAAAAGTTAAATATCGCATATGCGATATATATCACAAATGAGATATATCGCATATGCGATATTGAAAACTAAAAAAAAAAAAAACAGAGGCCGTGGGCCTCAAATATCATTTGCACAGTGAAGCATCGAGAGAGCGATAAACTGCGTTGGCGAAAAAATGCAGAGGCGATTTGTGTTTCACCATTTGGAGGTCGAGTTGGAGGTGGCTTGGCTCCAATGGCAGGTAACTTATCTTATCCATTTAAATTAGTTTTCAATTCTTTATTGTTTTTCTTAATTTCATAGTTTTTATAATTGTTTAAAACAAATTTAATAAAAAAAATTGAATGAAATCAAAGAATGATAAATTAAAACAATTTGTATTTTTTTGTTTAAATCTTAACAAATAACATAAATGAGCAAGATAATGTGGAAAATGAACCCTCTAATAACCTAGAACCTAACCCAAACATGAACCCAAACCCAAACCAGGAGGGGGAACAAGATCGAAACTCATAGATTCTTGCATGTTTGGCGTCATTGAGGTGCCTTAGCTCATCTATTAGAGGGGGGGATCATTTGAGATAGTCTTTCACCGATGTATTGGACACAATAACAAACATAAGTTCCAATGCCCAAGGAGCTCTGTACAACATTAGCTCGTACAGAGAATCCAGGAGGCAATACTACTCTGATGGATTGAGTTATAAAGACATCAAAGACCTAAATATTACAAAAGACCAATTATTTTCATTATTCCGGGACCCTAGCACCGAATTTGTTCCACCCACCAGCCGAGCACACATTTCCATAGACTGGTGCATGGAACCAAATATAAAGGCCAATTGGATGGATCGTTGGTATATGGTCTTCGATGAAGACCCTCATGGGAATAGGGACATCCCATTTTATTTCCTTAGGAAGTTGTATGCAGAATTCATCCTATGGAAACATGTTAACTATTTCAATATATTAGGCTTCCAGGGTGTTGGTCATGGGATGCCCCAAGATAGGGAAGGGGCTAGGACGGATCCTAACTGTGTTCCATGCCCTCCATGCACACCAAAACCCCCTCGACTATATCCTATTGCGGATCCTATGATTGAGGATACACATGAGGCATTATTTGACTTGGCAGATACATTGCTTCAGCATGGGACTGATGTCCAAGGCAATGTAGGCCAAGGGTTTGGCACTTCTAAGTTCGGCCCATCTACAGATCACACAAGAGATGCAGAGCATTCAAAGCATCGTTTTACTCCACACCCTTGCACATTGTGTGGAGGCATATGCTATGGCCCTGCTTCAAAATTCCGGGATGATGGATTACTTCGATTTGTAAGTAAAACTCATTATTTTCATATTATATTTTGTTTCATATCACAACTTTCAATTATTTCACAATTTATTTCTATTTACTTATCTAACAAATTATGTGAACAAATATACAACTGGTGTCCCATGGCACACTAGAGTTGCATAGTCCACCGATCAATGTTGATAACATTGATGCAGCTGTCAATATTGCATATGGGTTTGTTTCCTCACCATTAGCAGTAAGAACTATACGTGTTAATTTGTCAACTTTATTTACATATTTATAGTAGAGATTGTAACATTCAATACATCCTAATTTTGATACAACATGTTTTATGCAGGGTGATCAAGATGAGTACATTGAATCTCAGCCTATTCCCTCTCATGCAGAGGTAGATTCCCAAACACATGTATTATTTTAAATATGCTTTTAATTATGCTTTTAATTATGTTCCTCTTTCTTTGGAAAAATCATTTTTTGTCCATCATGTATATGTCTTGTTTTCTTTGTATTATCTAACATTGACATATGTTAAATTATGCAGGAAACCATTGATCCATTGGTGCTTAAAGAGCACCAACGCGAGGTTGTTGCCGACCCACCTCTTCCCCCCCGCCAGGTACATGTATGTTTCACTTTCTTTGAAAAAATCATTTTTCATCCATGTAGTATATATGTCTATGATTCTTTTTATTATCTGAATTTGACATATGTTATTTTATGCAGGCTTATATTGAGGCACTAGTGCTTGAAGAGCACCAAATTGATGACCCACCTATCATGAGCCAACATGTATGTTTATGTATCGCTTTCTTTTAATTGTGATTTTAATGATTCAACATGTACTTTTTTAATTTTTTGAAATTGTCTAATTGTATCTTTATCCTTTTGTACGTAGGAACGTGATTTTGATGAATATGTCCAAAAAGCGAGCTTCTTTGCTAGTACAAGTAGAAGTCATTTTATCTCGTTGCTATTTAATCGATCCACTGGTTACACACCTCCTCTGACAAGGCATCAGGTAAGTTTATGTATCACTTTCTTTGTACGTTTATGTATGGCTTTCCCTGATTTGGTGCTTTCTCTTTGTACGTTTTTGTAGGTTTATGTATCACTTTGACATATGTTACTTTATGCAGGAATCTATTGAGATAGTGGTGCTTGAAGAGCACCAAAGTGAGGTTGTTGTCGACCCACCTCTTCCCCCCAACCAGGTACATGTATGTTTCGTTTTCTTCAGAAACGTCATTTTCCGTCCATGTAGTATATATGTCTCTAATTCACTATTTTATCTGAAATTGACATATATGTTACTTAATGTAGGATTCTAGTGAGGCACCGGTGTGTGAAGAGCACCAAATCGGTGACCCACCTCTGATGAGCCAGCAGGTACGTTTATGTATCGCTTTTTTTGTACATTTGTGTATCGCTTCTCTGATTTGGTGCTTGAAGAGACCCAAATCGATGACCCACCTCTTCCCCCCCAATGTACATGTATATTTGTTGAAATTGGCATATATATATTTTTTATGCAGCTTGATAGTGAGCAAGTGGTTCTTGAAGAGCACCCAATCAGGGTCGATGTTAGTGAGGCACCACGACCCACCATTACTTACTCATGTACAGTAAGTAAAAATGTTATTTTGGTTTTGGAATTTGAACAAATGTACATAGAATTTTTAAAGGTTGGTAAACCAACTTACAAATTTTGGTTTTTCTGCAGTCTCCACTGATGCAACCTATCCCTCTTGTTCAGCGATGGGGATCACCAGTGAGCAGTGGGAAAAGAAACCTAGACTTCTCTGAAGACATTGGTAGTGGCAGCGAAAGGGGGATAACTAGAATAAATGTATAGGGGGGATAGATGTAACTTTTTGTTCATATACACACAGATGTAATTTTTGATCCACTATTTTGTATTATGGCCATGTGGCATGCCAATTTTTGTAGCATTATTTCTATACATATATAATATAAATCAAGGTTCAAATTTATACATATATGGTTGACTTGATCTTGGAACATGATATGGTTGATTTGATATTGGAACATGATACGTGTGGTTCACCTATGTGATATAATGATATGTGTGGTTCACATGTGTGCTAACTTATGAATTTCCAATACTTAAAGGAATAATTTATGACTCATCAACTTTTTAACATTATGGCTATCCTCAACTTTTTAACACCATAACCATACCATACACTAACTAAATTACATACACTAACAATCATAACACTAAGTCATGCATGGATGTGTAATATACTATATCATACCCTACAATACCCTATGATACTAACATCATACCATTCTAACATACAATAACATACCCTATAATACCCTATGATACTAACATCATACCATATTAACATATAATAACATACCATAACATAACATACGAACATCATACCATACTAACATACCATACCATTGTAATATACCATACACTAACATCATAACACTAAGTCATGCATGCATGTGTAATATACCATATCATACCCTACAATACCCTATGATACTAACATCATACCATACTAACATACATCATACCCTACAATACTAACATCATACCCTACAAACCCTAGTTGATTTTCAATATCTACATACATCCATGTGTTTCTAGTTCCATCTCATAACTTGTAAAGAGGTCACTAAACCATAGTTCCATGTCATAACTTGTCAACCCTAGTGATAGCATGCAAATTGGTGTTCATGAAACCCTAGTTGGTTTCCAATTTGTACATGTCCATGTGTTTCTAGTTCCCTCTCTTAACTTGTAAAGAGCTCACTAAACCCTAGTTCCATCTCATTATTTTTCAACCCTAGTGATATTATGCAAATTGGTGTTCATTAAATCCTAGTTGGTTTTCGATTTGTACATGGCCATGTGTTTCTAGTTCCCTCTCTTAACTTGTAAATTGCTCACTAAACCCTAGTTCCATCTCATACCTTGTCAACCCTAGTTGGTGCATGAAAATTGGTGTTCATGAAAGCCTAGTTGGTTTCCAATTTGTACATGGCCATGTGTTTCTAGTTCCATCTCATAACTTGTAAAGAGCTCACTAAACCTTAGTTCTATCGCATACCTTGTCAACCCTAATGATAGCATGCAAATTGGTGTTCATGAAATCCTAGTTGGTTTCTGATTTGTACATGGCCATGTATTTCTAGTTCCATCTCATAACTTGTAAAGAGATCACTAAACCCTAGTTCCATCTCATTATTTTTCAACCCTAGTGATAGCATGCAAATTGGTGTTCATGAAATCCTATTTGGTTTCCGATTTGTACATGGCCATGTGTTTCTAGTTCCCTCTCTTAACTTGTAAATTGCTCATTAAACCCTAGTTCCATCTCATACCTTGTCAACCCTAGTTGGTGCATGCAAATTGGTGTTCATGAAAGCCTAGTTGGTTTCCTATTTGTACATGGCCATGTGTTTCTAGTTCCATCTCATAACTTGTAAAGAGCTCACTAAACCCTAGTTCCATCTCATACCTTTTCAACCCTAGTGATAGAATTCAAATTGGTATTCATGAAAGCCTAGTTCATTTCCAATTTGTACATGGCCATGTGTTTCTAGTTCTGTCTCTTAACTTGTAAAGATCTCACTAAACCCTAGTTCCATCTCATTATTTGTCAACCCTAGTGATAGCATGCAAATTGGTGTTCATGAAAGCCTAGTTGGTTTTCGATTTGTACATGGCCATGTGTTTCTAGTTCCCTCTCTTAACTTGTAAATTGAGTCACTAAACCCTAGTTTCATCGCATACCTTGTCAACCCTAGTGATAGCATGCAAATTGGTGTTCATGAAAGCCTAGTTGGTTTCCGATTTGTACATGGCCATGTATTTCTAGTTTTGTCTCTTAACTTGTAAATTGCTCACTAAACCCTAGTTCCATCTCATTATTTGTCAACTCTAGTGATAGCATGCAAATTGGTGTTCATGAAAGCCTAATTGGTTTCCAATTTGTACATGGCCATGTGTTTCCAGTTCCCTCTCTAACTTGTAAATTTCTCACTAAACCCTAGTTCCATCTCATTATTTTTCAACCCCAGTGTTAGCATGCAAATTGGTGTTCATGAAAGCCTAGTTGGTTTCCAATTTGTACATGGCCGTGTGTTTCTAGTTCCATCTCACAACTTGTAAATTGCTCACTAAACCCTAGTTCCATCTTATTATTTGTCAACCCTAGTGATAGCATGCAAATTGGTGTTCATGAAATCATAGTTGGTTTCCAATTTGTACATGTCCATGTGTTTCTAGTTCCCTCTCTTAACTTGTAAAGAGCTCACTAAACCCTAGTTCCATCTCATAACTTGTCAACCCTAGTGATAGCATGCAAATTGGTGTTCATGAAAGCCTAGTTGGTTTCCAATTTGTACATGTCCATGTGTTTCTAGTTCCCTCTCTTAACTTGTAAAGAGCTCACTAAACCCTAGTTCCATCTCATTATTTGTCAACCCTAGTGATAGCATGCAAATTGGTGTTCATGAAATCCTAGTTGATTTCCGATTTGTACATGTCCATGTGTTTCTAGTTCTCTCTCCTAACTTGTAAATTGCTCACTAAACCCTAGTTCCATCTCATAACTTGTCAACCCTAGTGATAGCATGCAAAGTGGTGTTCATGAAAGCCTAGTTGGTTTCCAATTTGTACATGGCAATGTAAATAAATGTATATTAAACTAAAAACATCAAGAAATGTAAATTTCAACAACTAGAGAGATTGTTATTTTCTGAACTCTATTTGTTGGTGTCTAAAGACACCATTATTGGCGCCTCCAATGTGTTGTAGATGGTGTTTGTATCCTAGGCACACGAAAGGATAGAAATTAGTAACTTCATAAGAAAAAAAAGAGAACCCAATGAAAATGTGCAAACATGATTTATAGATAACTCACCCAAGGTTGTACAATCGTGTTTATAGTGTCCAGTATCCTATGAATAATATTATGTCTATGAATGGTATCGGTCAATCACAGGTTTATTACATTGGGAATAAAGTAAGGATAAATAATTGAAATTGTGCTTCAGAATTCACTTTAATGGTTAAATAACGCACCTAACAATGTACTCATACAAGTAGGCCATCTGAATCATCTCTGATGCCGATGGTGTCCATCAATCTTACGTGCTCTATATGAGGTAGCAAGTATCGTACATGTGACCTATTTTTGTGACCAAGTGTATGCAGCTTGATGTTTATACCAAATACTAGGTTGGTGAAGTGGTATACAATAGATCTTGGTCTATAATCCTATTATACATACCCACCCTTCCTTTTCTGTTGTGCTGCAAGTGTCAAGTACTCCCCTTTTATAATCATCGAGCCGGTTGGGAATTCAATATTTTCATCGTCTGTAACAGGTTCGAGAATGGTTTGTTTCCCCTCTAAGCAACGTGCCAACCAATAGTCAGAACCCCATTCATTATTTTTTGGGGAAACCACTGCATATATCTGACCTGTGAAAGGAAATAGGTCAAGTTAACAATACATTTTGTAAATAAGGTCTTGCATTTATAATTTCTACATAAATCAAATTCTACATAGGTCTAGTAAACAATACATAAATGCATTTTCTAATTTAGGTACTACTCATTTAGCTGCTTGTATGAGATCCGATATGTGATCATAGTCTATAGAAATATGTGTTTGATCATCTTCCAAATGGTCTATTTCATTAACCTCGTTTAAATTGGTGCCAAGTGTCACTCGATCCCATGTATCAATGGTATCTGTATACTCACAATCATCCCATTCACCGATGCTACAGGAACTGCAAAAGCAAGCCTTCAATCTTGTCCAAATTTGTAGGGCCGAGTTGTCTGAGCTTCTAATTGAATGAAACTGTCAAGTTCCATGCACTGTGTTCACTTGATGTGTTTGTGATCGGTTCACATTTGTCACCTCCCAAAATATTCTTCGCACTAAGTGTTTCCTTGTTGCTTGTTCTCCCATGACATATGCACACCATTCAATTATAGATGCAGCGTCTCGAAGGCAAGCACCTGTAAACTTCATCTCTTCCCTTCGAAGGGAAGTTTTAATGCATGCACCAGCACCATCGTGCTCTCCTTTTCCATGACCAGTTTCAAAGTAGTTCCATACATGTGGCACCTTGTATTTTATGTGCAACAAACACAACCATTCAAATACACGTGCATTCTTGAACTATCTAGCACAACCATCTGACCAAATGAAATGACGATAAAATGGTATATCCATAGCTATCACATGATCATAGAATAATTTAAAGCAATGTTGCACGTAATGGATGTCATGCGTCCGGTCGTCACTTATGTAGAAGTGACTTTCTTTTAGTATCACACTTTTCTCTTCATTGCTTTCTAGCCCATGTTGATACGTGATATGCACCATTATGCTCACCTGCTCTGAGTGATAGTATTGACTTTTTATTTCATTTTGTGGTTGTAGGGTGTAATTTTCCGCAAAGTCAACCACTGATATTATTGTTCCGAGAGGGAAGGTGACCCATAATATTCTGAATTGCTTATCTTGCCACTATGCCATATCGACATGTTAAATGTACTGTTGGATCTTTCCACGAAACTCTGGAATAAAATCACATACTCGCACCTGGTACATGAATATTAATATGTTAATAAACCACATAAAAAAATGTGTACATGAATATCAATATGTCAATATTCAACAATTTACCTGTGAAGTCACCAATTTAATCTTCCTGCTTTCTTTCCCATCATGTAGCTGATATGTCTCATACTAATAGTTCTGCTTCTCGACAATTGCATTCCTGAATGCTTGATCTTCACTTTCATGGATGCAATCAGACCATAATGATAGCCCACCACAATTGTTGCAAGAACCGTCTACACATTGTTTTAAGTAATGTGTCTTCCCATCTTGCCTCAGACACATTATGCTATGGATGAAATCTCTGGATGACATTGACGGTACTGTACTTGAACATTCCTGCACATGGTTAGGATGAAAAAAATGACGTATATGTGCAAATATATGGTAATATAGGTCAAACTCTATGTGGTATCTACAACAAACAAGTGTTTCGGATGGTATTGATTCTAACATACCAAGGCTTACATTTTTCAAAAGATATTTTCCCAAGCCTTAGCTCTACGTGGGAAACTTTAAACATCTCGAACAGTTGAGTTTATGTCATGTCAAGATAATGTTTAACATGAGGTTCATTGTTTCTAGAACCCCTACAATGTTTTAACACATCCTTCGTGTTAGAAGAAGGCCTAGTGTTATCATGCCAAAACGTTTGCACTGGGCCCTTCATTGCTTCGACTAACTTCATGTCTTTGCGGGGCAACCTACCGCTAAATGCCCATAATTTTTCCATTTGTCCCTCTACATCAAGGTTGTCTCTTCTTACTGAATATTTTTTAAGTGTCTTTGGATGTAAAGGCACAATTTGTGATGTGCATTTAAGTAAACGACGTTGTCTTGTGGATCTACATACAATTGATTCAGCCAATACACGATGAGCCACATTACAGTCTTGTGAACGAGTTTTTTACCAATCGATGTGAATGCAGCAGCAAGAGATTTAACAATGTTATTACTTGATTTGATATTCTTTGTTGTTCTTATGCCTAAATTTCTTCTAACAGTTGTCATATTTCTAGATTTAAGCAGAGCTAAAAACAATTGGCATTTACTGGCTTCAGATTTGTTATCAAAATATTGTTTCATTATTTGAGAACAATGACGAAGGATAGTGTGTTTAGCCACCTTACCTTCCATGGAAGTTAATTCGCTCTCGTCCACTTGTATTCGTTCTGAGGAGTTCTCTTTCATTTTGATGAAAAATTTGTTGTTGTTTGAAATGCTGGAGTGACATTTATATTCACTACAAGCTGACAACTTTGATTAGGAGATTGAACCACCGACCATGCTTGTTGCTGAGTCACATTTGCATCGGGAGTAACATAATTATTGAACTCTTCACAAGATTGTCTGTTTACTAACAGATCAATAATATCACCTTCCGTATAACCAGCTTCCTTTAATGTTGCATTATCTTCCTCAGCCTCTACGTCAGGTATCTGTTGAGGGGGAATGGGAACTATTTGCTCATGTAATGAATGCCGACGATTTCTTGAATCTTCCCTCTTTTTTTCTTTTTTATTTTCTACTTCTTCTGGTGTAAGCACATTCCTCGCTGACTTTCGACCTCTATTACGTACATTCCCCATTGAAATCCACCCAAACCTATACAAAACTATGGAATTATGTAAGTAATGATTAAATTGCACGTTGAACAATTCTCTATGCGCGGGTTCAGAAGAAATTATGTCTTTTGCTACAGTAAACCTGGCCCACAGCACGCAACACAACATTTTTTATACAACACGTATCGCATATGCGATATAACGCACCTCCGATATATCGCATATGCGATATTGATACAATGCTTTTTAATCAACGAACGGGTTTTTTACATGATCTCCAAAACGCATATGCGATTTAGTGCATATGGGATATATCGCATATGCGTTTTAGTGCTCACTAAATATGCAATTTACATTTATCTATGCTTATCAAATGTATATCAAACTTGGACTGAAATATGTTAAACTTCTATAATGAATAGTATGACTATGACGACGATGATTATGAGGATGATGATGACTATGATGGTGATGACTATGATGGTGATGATAATGATGATGATGATGAGGATGAGGGTGATGATGGCGATGATGATGATGAGGATGAGGGTGATGATGATGATGATGATGATGACAACGATGACAATGACGATGATGATGAACAATGATGGTGATGATGAGGAGGATGATCACTATGATGATGATGATGAGGATGAGGGTGATGATGATGATGATGATGAGGATGGTGACGATGATGATGAACAATGATGGTGATGATGATGATGACGATGATGATCAATGATGGTGAGGATGATGATGAGGATGAGAATGATGATGGTCA
>LPNX010228946.1:33104-75604 GCA_001517045.1 Pseudotsuga menziesii | reverse complement strand
TCTTTGTGAATGTTGCAAATTTTCCCTTGAAGCTAAATAGATCGAAGTACGGGAGGAATTATTGTTTTCTTGCATGCACAGCCCATGGCTTCGTTCACCGCCCTATTTTCTTGGGTGCACATCCCATGGCTTCGTTCACCATTAAAAAGAGGAATTATTTGTCTCTATCATAGTGTTGTATAAATGGTATTATAATGGGATAAGGATGCCATTACTCTTTTTTACTCTCGTACCAAATTAGTTAAGCAAAAATGCATATGCGTTATAGCTTATTCATATCGCATATGTGATATGAATAATCTATAATGCATATGCGTTATAATGCATATGCGCTATTTTAAAATTAAAAAATATACGGGAATAAGGTTTGGAATTATATTCGGAAATAGCTTCGGACTACCGAACCTATTGGCTAGGAAAAATAAACCAGGGCTATTGCTTGTCTTTTAGAACTCTATCAATATGCTCAGTTTAGATGGCATGTTTTGCTATGACATACACAATATTTTTTTATGAAAATCTAGAATATTGCAGAGTACGAACTTACTATTCTGAATATGTAATTTTTCCCTTCAAAAATATGTTTTATTTATTTATAATTATTTTTCTAAATGACACACGTCAGTTTTCGAAACTAGATATATCGATTGTTTTTTATATAACTTTTGATTTTCATCACCATTTCCCAAGAAAACTATATGGTGCATTAGACGAGATCAATCTCTACGATATTATATTTAGAAATCAAGGATTTCTTTAAATTTTGCCCCTAAAGTGTTGTACATGCACATAACGTTTTAATTTCAAGCTTTTGTGACTTCAATAATTAATAATAATAAAAAAGCATTCATGAAAAATTCTGAATAAATAGTGTTGCACTAGGCCAATATGTCATTTATATGTCTGCAAGATTTTATCCCAAATTGACATCATTTACCTCATATATTGCTGCACCTGCACAAACATATATGTGAAGATGTGCTGAAAATTTGAAAACTCAATTTCACGGAAACTAATTTTATAATCATTTACACACATTTTGTCTGCATAAATGCTATATATTATGAAATTTGATTCAATTACCTATCTTTTCTCTTTTTACTTCATCTTCAAATAAGTTAGGGAAGTACCCCTAATTATCACCTAAAGTCAGAGTTTCACATTTTTTCCAGTATTATGTGGCATCTAAACTGTCTTTAAAGGAGTCCATGATTGTGCATCATCCCATATTCTATCGAGTCAAAAGTTAGAAAAAAATATAGTTTTTCTTCCTTTCTTTAAAATGAGATGGATGAACTCTATACCTATTTAGCAAAATACAAAAACAATACATGTTAAAATATATTCCAATCGCATGTCATGGAAATTATACGAAGGCATCTTTTCTTGTTTCATTCCTTGAATGACATGAATAAACTTTTGACAAAATACAAAAGCAATACATGTTAAAATAGATTTCAACATCTGGGGACCATAGTCTATCACATCTGGTCAACTGGGAATCTCTTGCACTTCCTTTTGAATTTGGTGGTTGGGACATCAAGAACCTGGAATGGTTTGGTATCTCTTTAAGACTCAAAAGTTTGTGGCTTCTACTTACTGGTACTGGGATCTGGAGCAGAATTATTTCCCACAAATACTTAAAGAACAGACCTCTGGATGATTGGATACGTGGTCGGTCTTTTAGTATTGTTGGTACTTCATATTTTTGGAATGGTTTCATCAGGATTATTGGGTGGATTACCTGTCAGCTGGGATGGAAGGTGGGAAATGGATTAAAAATCAGAGTGGGTATTGACCCCATTGCTGGGCAAAACTCACAGTATTTACTGTCTGAGGAGCTTAGGGAATACCTCACTGATCTGGGTATTACTCATCTAGCACATGCACAAAATCTGGATGGATATAGGTTGGATGGGACTGATTGGTATTCTGCCTCGGACTTACTTTTGGGTGGGTGCTGGGCAGAACAGTGGTCCTCATATGTTGCTGGGCTGACTCATGGGGGTATAAGGATTAATTCTTCAGAAGACAGTTTGCTTTGGATGTATGATGAATAGAGGGGTATAGTGACAGCTAGGAAAGCCTATGATTTTATAGTCACTAATTACAAATCTGTATTGGATAATGACATTATGATGAAGATTTGGCTCTTTAATCTTCCACTCAAGATCAAATGTTTTGTGTGGCTCACTTGTAATAAAAAATTAATACTTGGGATACCTTAAGGAGAAAAGGATGGTATGGTCCCAATAGATGCTATCTATGCAAGGAGGAGGCAGAATCAGTTGAGCATCTTTTTGTCAGTTGTAAATTTCTGAAGGAGGTTATTGGTGGCCTAAGCTGTATTTTTAATGTGAACCTGGACTGGTGTGGCCATACCCTTCTGGAAATATTAACCTGCTGGATCGCCAGGAAGGGGTATTTACTGTATTTACCTTTCTTCGTTGTCTGGCATATCTGGAGGGCAAGGAACCGATTATGTTTTGAAGATCAGGAACCTTACTTGAATAGATTGATATATATCATATATGATGATTTTTTGACCTTTAAGCCCCCTCTGTTACAAAAGCACAGGATCAGGAATATTGGGATTTTTCCTACACTTGTGTATCCTTCGGTATTTTTTGATGGTGTGGCCGCAAAAGAAGTGGGGGGAGCTGGTTTTGTTATCAGGCTGAATGATTTACACCTCCTTGCCTTTAAGCTTGGATATGGAAGAAGTACCAATACTAGAGCTGAGCTCTTAGCACTTTGGGCATCACTATGGGTCGCCAAGGATATTGGGTTACCTTACCTACATATCTTTGGCAACTCCTCTGTGATTATAAAGTGGGCAAATATGGAATCTGCCCTGGATATGGTGAATCTAGAGGCCTGGTGCCTCAACACTAGGATTCTCATATCCTCCTTCATGTGGGTGGATCTCAGTCATGTTTATAGGGAACATAACAGGAGGGCAGACATCTTATCTAAGGAGGGACTACTATTGGCTCCGGGACACCTCATATTTACAGAATTTTTTGGGAATGAGATCATTGGAGAAAGTTCAGTACAACTCTTTTAGTATGCACTTTTTTGCTTCAGATTATCTCTCCAGTTTTGTGAGACACATTCAGGTTTATGTTGAACATCAGTATTACTGATTACTTGAGTATCACTCCCTCCTTGGATCAGATTTGTGGGTTCCTGTTATGTTCTTTAGGAACATTGATGACTGTACTTGATTGTCTTCTTATGAGAGGGTTCTCTTAGGTAGTGAACCCAAAGTGCTTTAGAGTACAAGTCACAGTGGAAAGGTATTGAGACTCTTTGTTATTACTTGTTATTCATGGGCTGATTGGACTGTATATTTGCTGATATACATTGACAGGTTTTGTATATTATATCTGCTGCACATGAACATTCTGCTGTACATGAACAGTTAATTTGTCGATTCACTTGAAGATGTAAATAGTTCCTTTGAGTCAATGAATACCAAGGAATGTATTTTTTTCGACTGAAAAAAAGAAGAAGATTTCAATGGAATTGACATGACATATGTGGTTAGTACGAACGTAATAATATTCTATTTTTTTCTTTGAACAAATTGCATGAATGAAGTCTTGAAAAAATACAAAATAAATACATGTTATAATAGATTGCCGTGGGATTAGTACAACCATAATAATATTCTCTTTCTTTCAACAGATTGCATAAATAAAGTATTTGACAAAATACAATATAAAATAAAAAACAGTACATGTTAAAATATATTCCAATCGCATGTCATGGCAATTGTACGAAGGTATCTTTTCTTGTTTCATTCCTTGAATGCCATGAATAAACTTTTGACAAAATACAAAAGCAATACATGTTAAAATAGATGTTAATGGAATTGACATGACATATGTGGTTAGTAAGAACGTAATAATATTCTATTTCTTTCTTTGAACAAATTACATAAATGAAGTCTTGACAAAATACAAAATAAATATATGTTATAATAGATTTCAATGGGATTGCTATGTGGTTAGTACAATCATAATAATATTCTCTTTCTTTCAACAGACTGCATGAATGAAGTCTTGACAAAATACAAAATAAATACATGTCATAATAGATTTCAATGGGATTGCTATGTGGTTAGTACAACCATAATAATATTCTCTTTCTTTCAGCAGATTGCATGAATGAAGTTTTGACAAAATACAAATAAATACATTTTATAATAGATTTCAATGGAATTGCTATGTGGTTAGTATAACCATAATAATACTCTCTTTCTTTCAACAGATTGCATGAATGAAGTCTTGACAAAATACAAAATAAATGCATGTTATAATAGATTTCAATGGGATTGCTATGTCAACAGATTGCATGAATGAAGTCTTGACAAAATACAAAATAAATGCATGTTATAATAGATTTCAATGGGATTGCTATGTCAAATGGTTTGTAGAAAGATATATTTTATAACTCTTTCACCATTTAAAGAAAAAAAACAAAAAAACCACAAAAAACAAAATAAATACAGATTTCAAGGGATTGCTATGTCAAATGGTTTGTACAAAGATATATTTTATAACTCTTTCACCATATAAAGAAAAAAAAACAATACGTGTCAAAATAGATTTCAGTGACATTGCCATGTCATATCGATGGTCATCCTTTAGTGTAGCTTTCTCTTTTTCATCTTAGAAACTTCTATCCATTCTCCTTCTTGCTCTTGTTATGGATTTGTTGATTTGGAAGAACTTTCTCCATATTCTAGTTTTGTTTTTTTAGCTCGAGGGGAATGGGTAACTTGTCAAACTTGCATGGGCCAGGCCCAGGATCAAATCCGCTGCTGCCACTATAACCCCTAAGGTATAAACCGGCAGCCCGCAAGCCAGGATATACCAGCAACTTCCAATCTCGACGAGGAGCGGTAGTCTATCCAGGGGGCGCCTATCCTTTGAGCCTTATCACAGCGGGCCATGTCTCGATGGGAATTGATCCCTGGTGGACTGGGTGAAAACCACCTTCCCCCACCGATTGGACCCCACTTCATTGACGTCCATATTCTAGTTTTGTTGTGCTTTGATCTTCCATTTCTTAGAGGGCTTCCCTTGTCAAGATATATCTTGTTCTAATCCTCTTCCACTACCACATTGACACAACTTTTTCTTATTTGTCAAAAGTAACTTATAACTGCACCAGTATTTATGAATGATCTCATTGTCTTATGATTCAGCTAACTTGAACAAAGAAAGACATCAAAGTACTCTTAAAACTAATATTCAAATGAAAACAGAACATGTCTTATGATCCAGCTATAGCTTGAACAAAGAAAGACATCAAAATACTCTTAAAACTAAGATTCAAATGAAAACAGAACAAAGAAAGACATCAAAGTACTCTTAGAACTAAGATTCAAATGAAAACAGATCAAAGCCTGCTGGAATTTTGAATCAGATAGGTCTATATCGATGCCTAAAAGTCCGCCATTTCCGATACATTCATAACTACACTCGAACCCAAAAACAAGAAAACAAAACTGCACTCATATCTACATATGAGTGGCCTCTGTAAGCATCTGAGACTCCATCTTCAAGCAGCCACAGGCGTTGGCAAACCGAAAAACAAGAAAACAAAACTGCACTCATATATAAGCGGCGGCCTCTGCAAGGATCTGAAGACTGAGACTCCATCCATCTTCAAGCAGCCATTGGCATTGGGGTTGCGATAAAGGTGGGATTTTCATCACCAGCCATGATCACCACAACTTTCCCATCGTGTTCTTCATCGAACGCATCTTTTCCACCCTGCTGAAGGCGGCATTCGGCACCATGGGCTCCATTAGTACTAGAAGGATTCCAGCAGGAGCACGCCAGAATGATAATAGCTAACGTTATGACAAAGAACATGGCGGCCACTCCGCCCAACAGATATGGAACTGGCGACTGCCATGCGTTTCCAAAATTCGTTCCATTGGAGGCATCACTAGTGCCGATTCCCTTTCTTTCTTCTGTTTTAACAGATCCAGCCAATACATTGGTCAAGATCGAGCTGGTTGCAACCTGCGTGGCAATCATAAATAACATGCTTTTTAACAGAAAAATACTTCTAAAGACCTGCCGTGCACGCTAAATATGATATAGCGAGCACCACCGATAGAGGATTTAAGAAAAGCTACGAATAAAGAAAGGGTATAGGGCTTAAGCAATGCTTCAATTCTCGTGTGTATGTTTTATAAAACTGTAGAGAGCTTTTGTGTAGACTTTTTTGCAGTGTTGGAGAGAGCGGAGCAAACAATCAATCTTCAATCTTCAATGCTGTAGAGTTTTGATTCCGAGGAGTCGGTCGATACTACAAGTCTTCTAGCGGCGTCCTTTCTCCGCGTTTCTAATCCGCATTCATTGTGTTGAATGCGTGTCGATGCATGCACAGATAGCTACGGTTGAACGCGAACATCTCTCGCCGTTTCTAACAAAAACTATTCGTTTAAACTTAATATTTTTCATAATTTGAATGAAATTGTTACCAGGTAACTTGGGCCTTTGGCTAGAATTAACTAGGAAGGAGTCTAAACCATTAATGATTTTGTTGATTTTGTTTTTTTACAATTATTTATTGAGTGACATAATTTTTTGCCATATTAGAATTTGTGTTCCTTTATATTCTTAACAAAAATAAATTAAATATATGTATATATTTCTTATATAATTTTAATAACTTTTATATATATATATAATTCTAACAATTCGAACTAAATTTCAAATAAAATTAAAAAAAATCAAAACGATTCATAGTTTAGACTACTCTAATATATCCCTTTTCGGATGTATGTTCACCTCTAATGAAACTTAAACAAATGTAAATATGTTTTAGATTCCATATTCAAAATGATGTTGGTTCATCATAAAGTTGGAAATTATTCATTTGATATATAAAAAATATTAATAATTGGATATGCTTTTATATGTGAAATTTTTTGTATTTTCTTGAAGTGAAATTATCATATCATAGTTAAAGTTGTAAATTATTTAATTTGTTATATGGAAAATATTAATATTTGGTCATGTTATTTTTTATGTGCAAAAAATTGTATTTGATTGCAAGTTGGATTATTATATACAAATTTATATTTACTTGGAAGTGAGATTATGATAGTAGTTTTTTTTGGAAGTAAGGTTTTTGGGAAGGAAGGATGATTATTTATATGTTGTAAAAACAATTTGAAGTTGTAAATTTGTAAAGATAAATATAACAACTACAAAGTGGTAATGTTCTTATATCTTGATAAATTGGATCTTTGCAAATAATAATATTGATTTTGAAAATATAGAGAATGAGACATTGGAATTTTAGCAATAAGGCATCAAAAGAGTTTCATACAACTTTTTCTTTCTCCAAACACAAAGAAACATTGTGAATTCTTTATGTACAAATTATATCTTCAATATATAGAGATGAGAGAATTGTTATCAGATCTAACCATTTCTAAATATAGCTGAGATAGGTTGAGATAATATCTCAACCACACACCAAATTAGGAGAAAATATCTCATCTATATACAAGATAAACATTATCTCTAACATCCTCCCTTAATGTTTATCTCGAATTTACTTGTAGAGTAGTCTTGGTCTTCATGAGGCTTTCATCACTTTGAACTTCTCATGTACCTTTCATTGCATAAAATAAATTATTGACGTCCATATAAAAAGAAAACCATCTACCAGAATACATGGGTCCTCAGCCGCTGTAACTGTCAGTTCTCTAGGAATCCTTTTCAGCTACATGGTTCATCGATGTTAAATAGAACTTGGTCCTTCATACACTGAGAATGTGTCATCTCAAATTTCCCTTTAATCACATCAAGCTAGATCTTGATCCATGTCCACTCTATGTATAAGAGGGATAACACCGTACGATTCCGCACCACAACATGTATGACTGAACATCTGAAACATGTCTTACGACAAACCAGGGAAATCAACTTTCCAATGGCTAAGCTTTACAACTTGGACCAAAAACTCTTATAGGGTGTCGGGTACAATCGAACATGCACCCCCTGCATTACATAATGATATTTCAATTACAACAAGCAATTTTAAATGCTTTTCTAAATAGTCAATTATTTATGGATTTGACCAATACACATAACCCTTTTAGAACAATAAGGAAATTCCACGCAATTAATGAAGACTTCAAATAAAATATAGCCATACTTGTTAAATCTTACCCTCATGCATTGAATAAATAGATAAAATATGTATACCTCATTTCCTTTCTATGATTCTTGGAGTAGCCATTTTCTTATGTTAGTTGCAAGTTTTCTAACAACATATTTTTCTCATCCTAAGACAATAATGCTTGTATTCGCGGCTTTGATGCTAACTGGAACTTCTAGAGGATTGGATGTGAAAATACCAAATTCATAACCAAATCTATTTAGTAGTACAATGACCAACTCATGGGTTCCATTCTGTTTCATTCGAGGGTGTGAAAATGGGTCTACTTCTGCTAACTGCCAACAGCGCCAACACCTTCTTGGTAACTCTTTTTACACGGTTCCTCTATCGTATTATATCTGTGTAGGCTTTAATACCAATTTAGAATTGGAGAAAGGAGACATTATGACACATAATATATATCTATTAAATATTGCAATGCTTTATGTACAAATGATATCTCCAATATATAGAGATGAGAGAATGGTTATCAGATCTAACAGTTTCTAAATATAGCTGAGATACGTTGAGATAATATCTCAACCATGCACCAAACTAGAAGAGAATCTCTCACCTATCAACAACTAAACACACAAGACAAACATTATCTCTAACAATTGGTTCATCATAAAGCTTGAAATTGTTTATGTGTAAATTTGTATTTGCTTGGAAGTGAAATTATCATAGTTGAAAATTATTTAATTTGTTATATTGGAAATATTAATATTAGGACATGCTACTTTTAATGTGTAAATTTATATTTACTTGGAAGTGAGATTATCATAGTTGTTTATGTGAAAATGTGTATTTACTTGGAAGTGAGATTATTATAGTGCTAGAAGTTAGATTATCATAGTTTTTTTGGGGGAAGGGAGGATGATTATTTATATGTTGTGAAAACAATTTGAAGCTGTAATTTGTACAGATAAATATTTTTTTATTGATAAATTTTTCCATATTTATATGAATATTGTAAATAGATGTTTCCCCTTATTTCTTGATAAAAACAAGAGTTACAAAGTGGTAATGTTCTTATATCTTGATAAATTGGAACTTTGCAAACAATACTATTGCTTTTAAAAATATTTGAGTTAGTTGAGAATGAGGCATTGGAATTTTAGCAATAAGGCATGAAAAGAGTGTCATACAAGTACTTCTTTCTCCAAAAACAAAGAAAAGGATCTGAGTGTTGTAAAGGAAAATGTCCTATGGCTAGGGTTTAAGAGGCCATCAATGTACTGGGGTTGAAAGAGAGATGCACAATGTTTAGCAAGTATATATAAACAAGATTCAGAGATGAGAAAGGTCCACACCTGATTAACTGAAGGTTGGTCCAAGCTTTCTCTTCAATCCTCTTCTTGCTCCTCTCGCTCCAAGAGACCTGAAAAACAAGTTATACCTTCCTCAAACCATTATGACCAGATATAAGACAATGATAATCAAATAAACATGAACCAATGATCTGAATAACATTATAATATGATCATAAACAGAGATTCAATCACACATTGAACAATGATTTGGGAAGAAGAAGGACATCACATCTTTATTAATCTTGAAAACAAGTACAAGTATACCTTCTCTTCAAGTTTGGCACCTCATGAAACCTTGATCTGGTTCTGCTGTTTCTCTTCTCCAAAGAAATCAGCCTCCAAGCTCTGCAACACAAGGGGAAGACCTCCAGGCCAAAGGTGTGGGCAAAGAGAGTCCCGATTCCTCTAGCATAATGATGCATAAATTCCAAGTCCTCTTCATGGCCTTTCCTACCTCTATTTATATGCTAAGGAGAGATAGGGGCGAAGACAAAGTAGTTACAACTGAAGGAGTCAGTTGCATAACTACCCAAACTAACTCAAAAAGCGTGTTTTTATGTTTTAATGTTAAGAGACAGATTCGCGACTATGAAGGAGGACAACCCGCGAATGATCCATGAATTTCCACAAGAGAAACCCGCGAATATATCCATTCGCGACTTGTAAAACACAAGAGTCGCGAGTGATTCGCGAGTTGCACATAAGAAGAGTCGCGAATACACAAAAAATGCATTTTTAAGGTATTTCTGGGCATTTTCAGACTTTGGTGTCTTCTAGAAAGTTTTAGCTAACTGAAATACCTTTCCAACGGTGCAGAAATGAGGTCAAACGGAGTTACAAAACTCAAGATATGGGTCCTCCAATATAGGTGTTTTTTCAGTGACTTTCATGAAGTGTCGTCATGGAGATGTCGACATGCGACGGGATCATGGGAAAGTGGTCACAGGCAGAGAAGTGTCATTTTGAGCTATAACACTGAGACAAAAAAGCTTATTCTCAAGACCAAAAAGGGGGATGTTGGAAACTAAAATCTCAAGACCAAAAGGAGGGGATGTTGGAAACTAAAATCATACCAAGTAAGACAAAGAAATTGAATTGAGATTAAAAAAAACTAATCATACCAAGAAAGCCAAAAAACTTGAATTAAGATAAATAAATAAATTAAAAAAAAACTTATTATCAAGAATAAAAGGAATTAAAAAAACATATGCATTAAACTAAATCATAACATACCATGCAAGTTTAAAAAAAAATATAATTGATGCAGAGAAGGATGATTAGTAAGAGACATTCTCTACACTAGAAAAAACACTAATCACATGAATCAATGTGTAACGTCCCCGACCCTCCGACCAGTGAAGAGGACACTACCACACTATGATATAACCCAGGAAACTCCCCATGAAGTTTTTCATAACTAAATTAAAACTGACAAACTGAAATGCTTTGAAGTAAAACATGCAGAGATGCATAATTATTAAGCACACAGCGGAAGCAAAACCATACATTCAAGCATTCAACAAGTTCATCATAATTCATTAGACATCAAATATAATTACAGAGATGGAATAGTCAAGAATACTTATCTTATGTAGTATTCGTCCCACAACCAGCTACGTCGCTGCAACGTTCCACCCAACCATAGGCCAGTGTGCTCCTTAATCTCTCAGCAACACTGCCACCCCCAAGATGGGCATGATTTCCTAAGGAATAAGGAACAAGCAGTCTTATACATAGCCAAGAATACACAAATCAACAGGCCAACACAATCCGAAGACCAACCACTGCATACACGCAGCAAAATAAGCGGTTCACAGCTTGGGCGGGGAAATCCAATTCCTGAGTCATTCTTGGCCCTATCATGGCCAAACCGACTCAATAATAGCCACAACAACCCAAAACGAAAAATAACCCACATCAAACCACAAATCGTGGGGAAAACAATAGCCCCGATCTCAACACTGAAATAACAGGAAATACACAGCCCAAAATAGAAGAGGTGATCAGACTCTCAGCCTGGGCAGGGAAAAACATATACACAGACCACAAAACCGGTATGGAAACACATCCCCCACAGCAGAAATCATGAATGGCTCCTTCACAAGGACATCGTGGATGGCAGAAAATGGCTCACTAAGAATCCACAGTAGCCCAAAATGTAATTGAACACCACAACCAACAAAAATGTGGGGAAAACAATAGCCCCGGTTTCACAATGAAGCAGCAGGAAAATTACACAGTCTGAAAATGGGAGAGAAATCAGACTCTCAGCATGGACAGGAGGAAAACATACACAGGCCACAATTCGGTAAGGGAAACATACACAAGAATATCGTGGTTGACCAAGAACGGTTTCTCCAGCTCTCTGCATGAGGAAAATGATGAATAATCCTGTGCATGAGAAGGTGAGAGAACCCCCGTATACGTGAGGATGAGAAAGACCAAATGGAAGAATGGAGAATGGAATCATCCTCTGTCCCCTGCTCTTTGCGTGAGGGAATAATGAATAATTCCAGCCTATGCGTGAGGAGAAGGGAGCGATCGTCTCTGCATGTGGATGGAAAGAATGGAGGAATTGGGGAATGGAGTTGTTTGCCTCCCTTCCCATGTGAAGTGAGAGTCCACTGGTGGAGTGTGCGTGTGGGAAAGGGATGACAGTCCTGCCACACACCACTTCCCAGCAATAACTACCCCCAACTAATCAACAGAAGTTTAAATGTGGTAGTTGATTGATGAGATAAGGAAAGGTGAGTGAGTCAAAAGGGTGGATGACAACTAAATGGGTTTAACAGCTAACACATGTATTTTCCCCATTGGCCCAAGGTTTAATATTTCCTCCTCCTTATCCTTAGGAAACTCATGCCCTTTTCATCATGGTTACATTGACGTAGCTGGATGGGGTTCATTTTAATTAAAATGCATATTTACATGATGCCAAAACTATAAGGTGTTGGATAGCACAATATACCTTGGCAACGATTCCAATTGCTGAAACATAACACAACCAAATCAATGGTGGGGCTTTTTCCCTTAGCTCCACACCACGATTAATTACAATATATACATCATGTACCTTTTAATGCAAATGGGGTCAAAACCAGGGTGTTACATTCCCCTCCCCCTTTGAATAACATTGTCCTCGGTGTTCCAATACTTAGGAATACATATACAATTTACACATCCAAAATTTTGCAGATCTGTCCTACATTCAATTATTTACTTTGAACTTTCAGGACTAAGCCCCTTGGCTTCTACAAGCTTCTCCTGCTGGTTCTCAGCTTTCAGCTCATCCCCAAATCTAGGAACTTTTTGGTTGCTACCCTCTTGACGTTCTCTTGTTGGGCAGTTCTGGTGGCAATGATGTCCTCCGCATCTCCAACATTTCACTGGCTGCTTCATCTTTACCTGCTCAATTCCCTTTGAGTCTTCATGCCTGGAACATTTCTTAATGGATCGATTGGACAAATGCCCCATCATTGACCCACTTTCCTTCCCCTTACGGATTGCTCCCAGAAGGCTTTTTACCTCCTTTTTCAAACCAATAGATTCCTGCAAAATATGGTTGTTCATTTCATTCTGCCTTTTCTGTATCTTGAGCATCTCTCCAAGATTGTCTTGGGTCTTGGCAATTGTTTGAAGGAGACCTCCTGCCAAGTCCAATAGCTTTTGGTCAACTACCATGATCAATGTGCACAACTGGATTTCACTTTTCTCACCTGTGAAATGCATCATTGTAATTCTGTTAGACCAAGCATAATATAGGCATTAAAATTAGTCAATTAATTTCCCAATTGGCATGGCAGTCCAAGTCTTATCGAGGAGACTTTCATACTTTTCATGCCTTCCCAATAGGCACATGAGCTCATCCATGTCCATTCTTGGGTAGGGAATTATCTATTCCATCATTCACAATTTATTTTAAGCAAATAAACACATTCTATTCTTAGCCATACATGCACTCAACAATCTTCTGTTTTCATAAATGCATAAGTATATGTAGATATATATATAATCAAAAAAGGAAAGAGAGAGCTGCAAGAATTTTTCCCTTCTTTGTCTTGTTCCATTCTGGAAGCCACACCACCACTATGGTTTTCATGCTCTTAGCCTCTTTCACTTCACCGTGAATGCTGGACCAACCCTTCTTGGCCATGACACTTAGTGTCTATGGTCTATTCCAAACCTCTCAACCATGGAGTCTCTCCACATGGTTTGTCTACATCTCTTGGCTGCTAGGACCTTCATAGTCCCACTAGCACCTTCTTCATTATTGCTCATATTAAGCTCTTTAGGACAGTTACATGTCCACATGCATCCCTAGGATGCCCTCATAGTCTTCGCTCACAGCGATACCTATATTCAAACATCGAATGGATTCACATGTTTAATTTATTCTCATCGGTTTTTGCCTCTAAACAAGAGCTTAGAATATCATAACCAAATCATATACACATGTATATTTGAAATCAATAAGTTGCAGAGAATCCAATACTTATCTATACTGTGCATTTCCTCTCTGGTCCACAGGGTCCTGCTTTGCTTTGCAAGCCTTGGAATTGCCCATGGACTTGGATGTTAGGTCAACATGTAGGCTGCTCCATAACATCAAATAGTTAATGTCCCATTAGTACACCTTCACACCAACTTGGAAGGAAATCTTTACCACGACCATTTCTAAGTCAAGGCTCTACTATGGAGCGCCCCTAGGCATATAACAACCCTATTTCAGCAACACCTTCACAACACCTCATCAAATCCCCACAACCTCCACAACATCCTTTTATACACATCAACCCTTACACCGCAACCCCTCACAACAACCATTTACCTTTTCACTTTAGTGTGCAACACCAAATTGCATCTGTTTAGCCTGACAACATAAGCAATATGAGCAAACGCATCAATGTCATTGCTCTAAAACTGTAACCATATTTCATATCATTCACTATCAGGTATTGAAACACCAAGAGTGCGTCCACTCCCTAGGGTGTAGTCAATATTGAAAACCCTTTCATGACCCAACATCGAGAAAGTGTGCACCCCTTTCCGATGTGAGCCATGTAGGCCCTATGCATACTCAAGCAATCTGTCATAATGGGAATAAAATCAAAACATGACCTGCATATTGAATTTAACAATTAGACATGCATATTCTTAGCTAGGGTCATAGAACACTTATCCATTTGCGGATGCAGTATTCCTTCGTTAACGAGGAATGGGGGATTCCTCCTCTGAGTTGACAGTCCCTTGGTTTTCCATCCCAACTCCTTTTTACATTCCATATCCCAAAAATGTCTTACCGACATAATCTATACCATCTCACTCATGTTTCTTACCAAACATGTAGTGCAGATGGGACATTTCCAAAATGCCCAATGGAGTTTCACTTGAAACCCATTTCCAAGATAGGGGAAACCTCCCCATGAAGTTTGGCTCCTACAGGCCATCACACATGGTCTTCCTGCAATGTGTACCCCTAGCACATTCATCAAGTATCCAAACAGTCAATCATTATCTACTAATACAATCCAAATTTGATTGTTCCATAACCAAGCAATGGCATTAGTAATTAAATTCAATATGAATTTGCAACTCTGTCCACTACAGAAACTAATTTTCTTAGCAATGAGGTGATCCTCATTTGTTGGCTTCTTGTAAGCAGCACCACTATGCCTATTATAATTTTATGCTTACTAGCATAACATGAACATCCTCTTACAACACATCTTCCTGACACAATTCTATGCAAGCCAATAGTGATTAGTAGTTGTCAACAATTTCTCAAATCTGAAATTTACAAGTTCAAATTGACAACCCATTCTACATACAAACTATTTTCACAGCCATGAGACTCTTCTCATGAGGTTTGACTCTTTCACATGGTAGATTTCAGCCTTTGTCATGGTCTTACCCACATTGCCATGCCCCAAACAATCTACCTGAAACTTGAACTTCAATCAGCAAAACACTTTGTAAGTCTCCATGGATATAACATTTCATTGCTGTAACAATCACTGAAGCATTTTAAGAATTATATAATTCAAACACTTCCATCTGTTAATCACATCAATATTACCAAAACTCCTTTACTTTACACGAATCATTATCATACTAAAATTGTAAGGTATAGTCACATCATTTATGTAAATTAAATGAAATGTTTAGATACTCCTTACTTCACAGGTGTATCATTTGTACCACCTTGCCCTTCCATAGAGCATTCCGGCAGCCAATCGATCATGACTACCCCCTTCATGCACTTACTATTCTGCATTCATAAAAACTATTGAAAGGATTCTAGAATTATCATCAATTCATCATTTCAGCCATTGGTTAGTCATAATAACACATGCACTATCTCAATGCATTCACGCAATGCATCACAACATTTGCACCCATATTTATGTATACATATTTACAACATTTACTCAAACTTTTCATATGCATTCAGTCAATGCATAACTACAAGATTTATAAAATCTCTTAATGCATATCCACTCAATGCTACCTTGTATTGATTCAGGAATACTATGCATTCAAACATATTGTTAAGTCATGAATTTGTTTTCATTAGTCTTATATTTTGTTTGTGTTTTGAAGGTTGCTTATTTGTCTACTTCTAGCAAATTTGGGTTTAGAGTGCAATTTTGGGTTTATGCCATTAGGTTTCCATCATTTTTGTTTTTTCTTATGTTCTGAAGGGTTCTATAGGATATATGTTGATTTAAGGTTTCATGAATAACACTAAGATCAATGTTTATCACATAAACCTAATTTAAAGTTAAATTAGGGGTCAAATAGCACAAAATTTGATTTTTAAACTTTCTTGTAGCGCAACGGTTAAAATTTTGCACTGCCACGCTACAAGAAAATCATGGGTGCAAAATTTGTCAATTTTTACGCCAAATTCTCCAATGATTTCACTCTTGGGATGACTAATCACATGTGTAGGAAGGTTTGATATGTGTTTCATCAAGATACTCATGTAAACAGGTGTTGGCTATGACGGGAGGGAGATCGTGGCAGTCAGAAGTAAAGGCATGGAAAATCATGACAGATAGTGGAATAAGGCGAGATTGACGAGAAAGAGGTTCTCGAGTTAAGCATTATGAAGCTAGTGGAGAAGTGGAATGAAGACACATTGCTAAAAATCGAGAATTGGAAATTGAAGAAGGAATTTAGGGTTTCTCAGTGCGACAGTTGGAAGTAATTTGAAGACTTGAAGACACTTGGAGGGTTCAATTCAACATTCAGATAGTCCAAGAATCAACTTTTAACACTTGCAGCAAGCTGGGAGTAAGGTATTCTGCGTGACCTTGGTCATGGCCTGTTAAATTGGGGGTTTTTTCTATTAAGCCTTATAATTTTAAATTGTTAAAAGAAAACATAAACTCATGTATTCAACAAACTCCCAGCGGTGAGAGATCAGTCCAAAAGGTATAAATGAACATCTTTGATGTTAGTAAAGTTCAACAACAGCTCTGTTAAAAATTTTGGTGCTCTGTTTGACCTAATTATCCAAGATCAATACAAAACATTCCCTTCATTGATAATAGAACTGACTGTTAAAAAATCAAGAAAAAACAGCCAGGGAGAATTCAAAGGAGAAATGACTGTCAAAACTGTGAAAACTTGTGGAAAATAGGCTATTAAGTCACTAACAGGTTCTGAAAATCACACAGAAGCATCATCAAGCCTGGGGAAAGCAGATGAAGAAGAGTGGGAAGACCAACAAGGCTGAACCCACTGAGCTGAATTGGATAGACAAATTTCCAGGATGTGCTGAACTTTTTGAGAATGCTGGATGGTTGAATTTTTTTAAAAGGATTGATGGATATAATACTGAAGTGTCTCACAAATTTGCTCAATGTTATAACAAAGATATAGTATCATTTGATACTTTGAAGTTCAAATTAACTGTAGATTTGGTGGTTGAAGCAACAGTGGTCAAGAACGAAGGAGAGCTTTGGTTCAAAAAGGTGCCATTTACCTTCAATGCCCAAAGGTATCTATTGCCTGGCATTGTTCCAGATTGGAGCAAGGGAGTGCTCATACATAATTTCAGAGCTGAATGGGTAGAGCCTATCAAGGTTCTACAAAGCTACATTACATGTGAAGGGAGGTATGCTTTTGTCTTCAAGTATCATTTCAGGTTTCTTCAACACCTTAGTGGTGAATCAAGGATGAATCTCCCTTTCTTCCTGCTAAAGAGCTTGCAGAAAATGTCTAGCAGGATCAAAGAACATAATGACCACATTGCACAGTCCATCTTTCACCATGGATTGATCAAGCTTATTATCAGCAGTGTTTTGCAGGAAGAAGGAAAGACTTGGGATTACTTTCTCTTTCGGTCTGGATTCCAAAATAACCAGGAAGGAAAACCTACCAAAAAGCAGGTTGATAAGGGACAAACCCTAATTAGAAAATTAAGACAAAAGGTAAAGGCTGAAGATGATAAATGTGTCAAGTTAAAGGAAGTGGCAGAACCTTCAAAAGGAGATTATGAATCTCAGCAACCTCTAGTTGACAGTGAGAACAAAAATTTGCTTTTTATTCACAAGGAAACCCATCCCGTTCAAAATGAAGCACTAGCAGAAGCACTTATTGATGAAAAAATTGTTTCTACAGAGAAGGTTTCAGTAGAGGAAGAAAATACTAAGGTCCAACAACAAAGTCCAATCACCATCTTGTTTAAAGATGAAGCATATTTGTTGGAAGGGGATGAGTTGACTATCAGTGCTAAGACTAGGGCTGGCACACAAAGGGAGTTCTACAATCAGGAGGATAAGACAGTAATACCAAAGAGAAAGAAGATTAAAGTTAAACAATTTGCCTCTATTATGCATCAAGGAAAAAGTTTAAAGATGGTAGGAGAGTTTGCTCCAAGATGGAAACCCAAAACTAGACCCAAAAACAAATTGAGGCTAAACATGAAGAAGTTATTGAATCCTAAGTTGAAAACAGAAGGAATAACTATGATTGACACTTCTTCCTCAGATGAAAAGTTCAAGTCTAGCAAGGGTGACAGCAAAGGAAAAAAACCATTAAAGACAGAAGAAGAATCTAGCCTCACCGAGACAAAATTGTTTGCTGTGTTTTTGGAAATACAAGGTAAACTTTTGAAGGAACAACAAAAAGATGAAGCAGAGATTTCTTATTCAGAAAACAAGCCGTTAATGGATGAAAATGCTCCTGCTGAAACAGATAATCAAGAAAATCCAAGTGTTCATGATACTTCCACAAAGCTGCTGCCTGAGGATGAGGAAATCTTCAGAAAGATGAACATCCCATGGCTTCCTACTGAGCTACAAAGTACAACAGGAAGCAAGGCATTTGACTCAGAGAAGTAAAATTTTCAAAGAGCCATCAAGCAGTATAAACATCAAATAGAGTATATGAAAGAAACAAATGATGGTTTGATTACAGCTAATAGAAGACTCAGGGAAGACCTAGAAGAGGTGAATGATCACTACCGAGAACTCATTGCAGTCTCCAAAGAGGCCTTAAAAAGGAAAAGAAGTACAGATTTGCAGTTTGCAAGATTAAAACAGACTATCAGAAATCTACAGCAATAGAATAAAGAGCTTACAAGAAGAATGACAGAGATGGAAGCTGAGCAGTAGAAAGCTAGGAGAAAGGCCCAAGCCTTAGAGGGGATAGCTCTGTTAGCAGAAGCTGCTAAAGACCTATGAGCATTGTTAGAAAAAACAGTTACTTTTTATTTTTGAAGAGTACTTTATTTTTGTAATTATTATTTTGATAATACCCTATTGATGAGTAGGCTAAAAAAATAGTTAGGGTTTAGACTCTAACTAAATTTTGAAAAAACAGTATTTAGGAAGGTCACAAAGAGAACAAGGGATTCGAATTTTGGATGGCTAGAGGAGATCTCTTGACTTATTGATAAGATAAGTACTTGACTCTCATGTGTATTTGATGAACTAATTATGAAACATATGCTCCATATTACCCTTCAGTTTGTTCTTTGGCTTCATTTTTAGCTTGTTTAGCTACACAATTGATAATTTCATTGCTTGTTTATAGTTTTTATGCTTGTAGTGCTTGTCAGTTGTGAATGAACTTCAATGTTATATTCTGTTGGATACCTGGTTATTATATTATGCATCTCACTTCTTCTTTACTTGTGATTTAGTTTCTATTTGGGTTATGAATGTATTCCCTCTTGTCGCCAAACCTCACAACTAGAAAATCCTTTCAAAAACCCTAAAAACCTAGTTTTGTTTGATTGAATATTTAAGATTGTGTTGGCTTGTTTCTTTGTAGTCTGGAAACAATTTTTGGCACAAACACATACCATGGCCTAACCATGACTACCTCATATAGGATGCATTGCTATAATCATGACCACCAGTCCTCACTTGTTCTGGTTATTAAGTTCATATCAACATTCGCAGGGTAGGATATATTTCTATATGAATGTAGTATAATTTTTTTTAATAACCACCTAGTGTGAGACCTCTTGCCTTTACTACTCCATGCAATTGTCATAATTAAACCATTACCTGCATGGATCCTACTTAAACCCTCGACATTACCAGTTTAGTCGGTATCTCGCGGAGGATTGTGGAATTCGCTCTCCATCTTCTTGATCATGGATTTGTTGCCTTATCCCCTTTTTTTTATAAGGTTGATGGTCCCATGCAATGACATCATCAACATCTTTAGCCACACTCCTGTGTCATTGGTTTTTCCACCAATACCAACACCAATACAATATTTACCATTAGTGGTTCATTGTAAATGTATAATTCCCACTACTTTTACCAATATGTAATATCCTATGCATGCAATACATATCCCCATGCATTTTTAGCATCCCCATGCCATAATTTTTATGTACACCAAGCTTATAAAATATAAATATAGTTAGCAAGATAGGGGTTAAGTAATTTTCACTTTCAAATCCCTCATCATTGCATGGAATTCCTCTTCCACATAATAGTTCGTTTGTCTTCATGGTCTTTGCTACTTCTAGGAATGCAATTCTCATATTTGTCCATATTGACAGCCCATTGTTTGTCAAAACAACCACTAGTACTTTTCTGCTCCTCATTCAAACTCTGGTGGTTCTCCACTGTTCTTTCCTGGATACACTTTCCAACGCCTATCCCCATGCTCCATTCTGACTTTGGGTGTGAAAATCACACTACTTCTAAAATGACGATTTTCACCAAATTTCTGCATTTTTACACACAACTATATTTTGGTCTCGGTGCCAACTTCAGCCACTTGTAGGAGCAATTCTAGGAAGATTCAGGAAAACTTTTCTATCCGGCGAAGTCAGTGCATACAACAAGGAACACTCAGTAACTTGCGGATCTCATTTCCGATGCACCATTCATCTTTTATGAATTCTAGGTTTGACTAATTTGCCCAAAACATAGAATTTTCTTTTCACCAGAACAAATGTCTCAGGGAATGACGGGGGTCAAGGGGGGGGATTTTCTTGTAAATATTTGATTTTCACGCAATCTGGCGCATAAGATCACTACCATTTTTCTCCTCTTCAGCCCTGTAAATCCACTGAAAAATTGCTGAAAATCCCACTGAAAAACTGCTAAAAATCCCACTGAAAAACTGTTGAAATCCGCTAATAAATCCCACTGAAAACTCAAAATTTTCCTTTGTTAAATCGGGTCTCTTCCCAACTAATCTTCCGATGTATTGGGTCCTTAGTTGACTAAGCTTCCGATGTATCGGGTCACTAGTTGACTAAGCTTCCGACACTTCGACGGTTTGATCTTCATCTTTCATCTGACGCTCATCGGCTGTCCAATGAACTAAATTTTTCTGACGTTTTGGGCCGATCCTCCTCTGGCTTTCAACATATCGGTGAAATGATCCTCTAATTTTCTCCGATGTGTCGGCGGTCCAATCCTCTAAAGTTTTTCGACGTTCTCTGTACTAAGAAAATTTTTTGAAAATTTTTGTTCTTCCTTCCACCGACGTATCGGTTGCTCGATCGTCTAAATTTCTTCGACGTTTCGGCAGTCTTCAGGATATCCCTGCCGACACTTTGGCTTCGTCGACCTTTTCTCTGCTGGCGGCATCGAAATTCCTTCCATCTAAATGTGTCGATGTTTCGACAGTCTTCAGCTGAATCCTTTCGATGATCTCAACACTTAGAAATTTTTTGAATTTTCACCCACGTCGGCTCAATCATGTACTGTCTGCTGCCGCCATTGCGGCTCAAACCTACCAACCTAGCCAACGTATCGACGCCTTCATCATCTTTCTTCCGTCGCCGTTGCGGTGCCTTCATGATTTTCCATCCACTTCGTCGGCTCAGACTTCCTCTATCTCTCGCCGTTGCCGGGGTCTTTATCAGAGGGTCTTCCAACTAAGTCTTCTGACAATCCGACGGTCTTGACACTTAGAAAATTTTCTTGAAAATTCCTTCGGATCGTCCCTCGTCGGGTGGAATTCCTCCTAGGCTATCCGATGCATCGGAGGAGCTTTCGGCTAAGTCCTCCGACATATTGGGTAGGCTTCAGCCTAAGCAGTCCAATGATTTCACACTTAGGAAAATTTCTGAAATTTTCCTGTCATCTTCTCTGACTTCTCATTTCTATTCTACTGGGCAGAGGGAAACCTACTCTGTTGCTGATTCTCACGGCCCATAGAGGTTGTCGCTGATTCTCACGTCCCATAGAGTCCCACGCTGCAACATGAGCTCTGATACCAATCTGTAACGTCCCCGACCCTCCGACTAGCGAAGAGGACGCTACCACACTATGATATAACCCAAGTAACTAGCCCCATGAAGTTTTTCATAACTAAAAACTGACAAGTTGAAATGCTTTGAAGTAAAACATGCAGAGATGCATAATTATTAAGCACACAGTGGAAGCAAAACCATACATTCAAGCATTCATCAAGTTCATCATAATTCATTAGACATCAAATATAATTGCAGAGATGGAATAGTCAAGAATACTTATATTATGCAGTATTCATCCCACAACCAGCTACGTCGCTGCAACGTTCTACCCAACCATAGGCTAATGTGCTCCTTAATCTCTCAGCAACACTGTCACCCCCGATTTGGGCATGATTTCCCAAGGAATAAGGAACAAGTAGGCTTATACATAGCCAAGAATATACAAATCAGAAGGCCAACATAGTCCAAAGACCAACCACTACATACACACAGCAAAACAAGCGGTTCACAGCTTGGGTGGGGAAATCCAATTCCTGAGTCATTCTTGGCCCTATCATGGCCAAAACAACTCAATAATAGCCACAGTAACCCAAAACGAAAAAGAACCCACATCAAACCACAAATCATGGGGAAAACAATAGCCCCGATCTCAACACTAAAACAATGGGAAATACACAGCCTGAAATAGAAGAGGTGATTAGACTCTCAGCCTAGGCAAGGAAAAACATATACACATACCACAAAATCGGTATGGAAACACATCCCCCAAAGCAGAAATTATGAATGGCTCCTTCACAGGGACATCATGGATGGCAGAAAACGGCTCACTAAGAATCCACAGCAGCCCAAAACGTAATTGAACACCACAGCCAACAAAAATGTGGGGAAAACAACAGCCCCAGTCTCACAATGAAGCAGTAGGAAAATTACACAGTCCAAAAATGGGAGAGAAATCAGACTCTCAGCATAGACAGGAGGAAAACATACACAGGCCACAATTCGGTAAGGGAAACATACACAGGAAGATCGTGGTTGACCGAGAACGGTTTCTCCAGCTCTCTGCGTGAGGAAAACGATGAAGAATCCTATGTGTGAGAAGGTGAGAGAACCCTCGTATGTGTGAGGATGAGCAAGACCAAATGGAAGAATGGAGAATGGAATCGTCCTCCATCCCCTGCTCTCTGCGTGAGGGAATAATGACCAGCCTGTGCGTGAGGAGAAGGGAGTGACCGTCTCTGTGTGTGGATGGAAAGAATGGAGGAATGGAGTTGTTTACCACCCTGCCCATGTGAAGTGAGAGTCTGCTAGTGGAGTGTGTGTGTGGGAAAGGGCTGACAGTCCTGCCACACACCACTGCCCAGCAATAACTACCCCCAACTAATCAACAGAAGTTTAAATGTGGTAGTTGACTGATGAGACAAGGAAAGGTGAGTGAGTCAAAAGGGTGGGTGACAACTAAATGGGTTTAACAGCTGACACATGGATTTTCCCCATTGGCCCAAGGTTTAATAATTCCCCCTCCTTATCCTTAGGAAACTCATGCCCTTTTCATCATGGTTGCATTGACGTAGCTGGTTGGGGTTCATTTTAATTAAAATGCATATTTACATGATGCCAAAACTATAAGGTGATGGATAGCATGATATACCTCAGCAATGATTCCAATCGTCGAAACATAACAAAACCAAATCAATGGTGGGGCTTTTTCCCTTAGCTCCACACCACGATTAATTACAATATATACATCATGTACCTTTTAATGCAAATGGGGTCAAAACTAGGGTGTTACACAATGATAACTGATCTCTTGAATCGTGATTGCCACAACAAGAATAAACCCCCGAAAAATGTCTTCATTAAAACTCATATAATTTTCTAAACTCAACTATCCTCATGCTTAATAACATTTTGTTAAGGTTTTGTTTATGTTATTTAAGCTCCAATATCCTCATAAGAATTTTGTGATTCAATCTCTAATATCCTCCTCGGAATGAGAAGATATGGAAATATCTCTATTTGCCAGCAAAAACCCAATCAATAATTATTACATATAAAGTCCTAGAAAATCCCTATTGTTCTACAAGTAGGGTAGGATGGGACTACACAAAACCCTTAGTCTTGAGACCACAATGTCATGAGAAGTTAATGAAAAATGATTTTATAAATCCAAATGATATTAATGGGGCATTATTCACTGGTGAAGTTGGCCAAGAGAATTAATTATTTGAGAAGTTATGAAAAATATTATATGAATCTAAATAATAATAATGGGGACATTGATTCACCAGTGAAGTTTGAGAAAGAGCATGAAATGATCCAATATCCTTTTATTATCACTAAAACCTCTATAGAATATTATATAAATCCAAATAATAATAATGAGGACATTGATTCACCAGTGAAGTTTGACAAAGAGCATGAAATGATTCAATATCCTTTTATTCTCTTTACAACTCTACCCCAAAATCAAATGAGTTTCAAAGGAATCAAACCGAATTTGGAAAGAAGGGTTATCTCTCAAGACTAATACCCAATGCCAAGGAATCCCATTATAACAAGAGTTTCAAGTGCATAAAGGAAAATTGGGGATTCGTGGACACCTCTAGCAGGATCCTTAGTCAGAATGTGGAGGTCAGGGATGTGTTCATGTTTCATAGGCCTCAACTACACTTTCTCTTCAATGTGGAGAATTCCACTGCAATCACCATTTCAGGGCTCAGATCATGTTGCTCAATGCTTTTGGGTTGAAGCCAAAGATCCTGCCCGATGTTCTAGAGAAATATTTTCAAGTTAGCTCCCAAGAAAAGGAGAAGATCCATCAAATCTCATTGGCAGTTGAGCCAACTTTGAAAGAGAGAAATGCAGGTGACATCATCAAAATAATTAAGAGTCTCCTAAATTACGAAATAATTTATATGTTGTATAATCTACTTGGTTCAATTCAAACACTATCAATATGCATATCGAGTATTTTTAACAAATGAACTTATTAATCTTAAGAGTCTTTTAAATTGGCTTGGCTTTGTTTGCAGGAATATCATTTGTCCTAATCTCTTCCATTGTGGAGAAAGATGGTGGATTTTCATCAAGAGAAAAACCGTTGGATTGGTTACACCTAGATGATCTCAAACAATAAATTCCCAGGATATAATTTCATATTGCATAATATATTCAATTTCTTAGTGTTCTAGTTCATAATTTATATATATATACATGTTAAATTGTTTAGAATGTAACTATACTTTTGTAATTGTAATTTTATAATTAATTCATAAACTTATATACATTGTATGTACATGTATGAATTCATATATGTGTATTCATAATTGTATGTACATTGCATAATTTCATATTCACATATTCAGATAATTTCATATTGCATATTCATATATTCAATTTCATAGTGTTCTAGTTCATAATTTTTATATATACATCTTAAATTGTTTAGAATTTAATTATAATTTTGTAATTAATTCATAAACTTATATATACATTAGTGCATGTATATATACAACCTTCTAAAACCACTTAAATGTACATGTGAAAGAATTGAAAAAAATGTTTAACCACTATAGTAAATTACATATATACAAAGTGAGTGTATTATAGTATGAGTAGTTCTAGTTGTCCAATGAAGTTGGAGAATGGTTAATGAAAATATATAATTATAGTGCATAATATTATAGCATAATATCTAGTTTTAAATGAATATGCATATATCCATTAGCCTCACATAACCTCACATACAAATGAATTTTATAATTTGACGATATAGCATCACATGTAAATGAATTATAATTTGATAATATAGCCTCATATATATATATATAATGTTAAACATAAAAATTACAAAGATTGTTCTCAATGGGAGTTGATTGCACCATCATAGGTTGACTTGCATCTTCTCCTCTTAACATTGCATTTATTTTCTTCATCCTTTCTATAGCCTTATCACTTGTTTCATTGATTTTAATATGATTTTAATTTCATATTCATATATGAACATTTTCATAGTGTTCAAATTACAATTACATTACATTATGATAATTACATTACAATCATCTTACAATTACAATTACAATTACATTACACAAAAATCATGTACAAATGACTAGGAATCATATGGCTTTAAGCATTGATGGCAATGATGATCTCAAATAAAATCAACAATTACATTTAGAATTACAATCACAATTACAATTACAATCGCATTTCAATTACAATCGCATTTCAATTACAATCACAATTACAGTTACATTACAATTACAATTACAATACATTATGATAATGATGATAATTACGTTACAATTGCAATTACATTACATTACAATCATGTACAAATTACAATTGCTCATTTTTTAACTAACCATGACAATATGACAAGTAAAATAAAATGTTATTCTTGAGCTTGCATTTATTTGTATTTATTCTTGAGCTTGTATTTATTTTTGAGCTTGTATTTATTTATTGCTAGATTCTCGCTAGCCATCACAGGATCGTGCACCCTCTGATTTCTCAAGAGTAATTGGGAGCTTCAATGACGTTGGAATTGCTTCTAATTGTTTATAAGGGTTGGATGATGCCACTCAAGAAGAGTTCTGGAACTCAACCCCTGATCAGACAATCAGAGAGCATGTTAGTAACATAATCAAGTTGTACTTTGAACAACAATCAGGGGTCGAGTTCTACATGGATTGATAAAACACAAAAAATTGAAATGTGCAACAAAGTTGTTGGGTTTTAAGGATGTTAAAAACAAAAATGCATGTGAAAATGTAATAGAAAATGTAATAACTGCACTATATGCATTTGGAAAGTCAATAAAAACCGATATCAGCACTACTCTTAGGGAAATCACAACTGCTATTGTGGCACGAAGCACCTCAAGAAATCGAATGGTTGCAACAATGTCAAAGTTGCTCCATTTGTCGAGAAAAACACTGCACAAATACACTAAATTCAGGGTAAAGATAGATGAAAACTGTCACATACCCCAATTTCCAAAAAAAACAATTTTGCATTATTTGAGGAACATTATGTTAAATTTTATACTAAGTTGTAATTGATGACCAGTGGGGTCAAGAATATTTAATGTAAATTCAGAATATTTTATTTATAAATAAATAAATGAGGAGACAACAACTTAGGAGAGTTGTTAAAAGAGTGTTTACTGGTCAAATCACTTAGGAGAGCTATCAAACCACTTCCAACTGTTGCAGGTGGCAACCTCCCTGTATTTGTGGTCATGATTCCCCAAGAAAGTGGAATCAGAGCAAGTGGCTCAATTAATGAAAACTGACCCAGAAGACCTAGGCATATCTATAAAATTTCCCGTTGAAGAGAGTTGAGGCTGCTCATTCTAGAGAAGTGATCATTCAGGGTGAATGAATTTACTCAAGAGAAATTCAATGGAGGGGAATCTAGAAAGTGTTTAAGGGGATAACTGTTGAGTTTGATCTAGTTGCAAATTTTAAGCTGAAGATCATACTGTTGAGAGCAGATTGTTTTTACTGAGGTATTGAACCAGTCAGGTGATAGAGGATTCTACAGTTGCATTCTCCACCTAGTTCTCAGCCAAGAAGACCAGGAACAGGCTCGGGGGTCCTGAGGAAGCCTTGCTTGAGTGCTCTCCAGGATATTGGTAGGGAGGAACAACCTCCTTAAGCTGTTGTCATCTTGTTGTCGTCTTGTCCTCAATGGGTTCTATTTATTTTACCGTCTTAGTTAAATAAATCTTAGTTTATCTGCTACATGAATGTTAAAAGTTCAGAGATTGTGAAATGTTAGATTCAGTATTCTTTTTAGATTATTTAAAGAAATTAAAATGGTTTGGGAAATAGTGAAACAGATAGAAGTTAAATTTCTAAGTTGTGTTTTTCCACACCTGAAAACCAGGTCGTACTCTAGCACAGTTAGATTGGTTTAATAAATGAAATAATTCTTTATAAGAATGAAAATAGTAGATATGATTTTGTATCTGTAGGTAAACAGAGTAAATTTTATTTCAATGTTTAAAAAAATGCAATGAAAAAGCAATGTTATGGTTTGTTTATACTTACTGTTTTACTTAGACTAACTAAAGAAAATACAGGTAAAAGAAATAGTAAAATACACTAGTACCACAGTATTAGCATACTGATAGGAAATAAAAGTCTAATAGGAGATAATAACTAATATTCGAGAAAGTATATAAACAAGTTAATAATCAAACAGTATTAAAATACTAACTTAATCTTAATTATTAACTTAATAAAACCAGATTAGGGTTTTGCATATAAACCTTTTATTTTTGTAATTTAAACAGAGTTCTAGAGTTAACATTGTTTTCTTTATAGAGCTCAAAGTAAATATAACTTACAGAGTAGTAAATCAAATAAATGTATATGTAAACAATAAACAATTAAACTAAGAATTATATATTTATATGCATTATAAAAAAAATTAAAAACTAGACAGGCTTATAACCTGTGAAAATCTAAGGGTCAAAACCCTTTCAGCTATTCAATTTAAATACATAATAACCCTATAATGAAATACAACCAGTTACATTGCTAACTGTGGAATAAAAATAACAAAGAAAACTACAAACTATGCACTTAGACTAACCACAGTCTTCTTCCTACATTTAAAACATATAAGCCTTGGCGAGGAACAAATAATGACAGAGCTAAAAACCTTATATAGGCCTCAAGCCAAGCGACTAAGAAAAGACCGCTCACACAGTCTTGTTTACACCTAAGAGAAAGCAAGACTACAAGACTGGGTATCGAGACCACACAACATCAAACACAAACCACAGAGCTAGAAAACAGAGAAAGAATGGCCTCTCATGGCCACAAGGAAACTACACAGTGCAGCCTGTAGGCTGACGAAACCCTCGGAACCAAATGCCAAAGGAATAGGGTTTACACTCCTTTTAAGTCGCCAATGCATGGAGGAGATCAGACCACGTGCCCTCCAAATTATTTAACCATGAAAGGGTCATATATATAGTCAACCCTACGCTATCAAATACAAACTTATCATTGCTCATTATTTAAAACTATGCAATCGACTATTGAATAAATACATATATGATTTACAAATCGAACTTATATCATTTGCAAATCTACTGGATTAAGGTCTGCTATGATTGCCAATAATGAATCTATGTCATCGACTATAGATTAGATGTGCTTAAACCTTGTCAATGATACAATCACAAAGTTCAACCATAGTATAAACGTTTTATAATGTTGATTCTCATGACTACTTTGTCAACGACCTTTTGGATGGGTCATAATTTGTTTACAAAGACATTTATATTACTACTTGTGCTTGCTTGGATTTAGCATAGTATAAGAACATCATTTATAATGTTTGACTTTGATGTCAACCTTAGGATAGAAGTTTTTAGGTAGTAAAATATACCATAGTAGTTATTATAAACTACAACTCATTATAGTGTGGTAATATTACAAATAGCCATCCTACTATTATGTAAACCATGTTTAGATTTAGTAAACGATAAGAATAACACTGATAATGTGTTTACTTTTAGTTTTGACTTTATGGAAGTGGTGGTTAGGTAGTATTCCACCTTGAGATAATTTATCTAGTTACAAAGAACCAAACTTATAATATATCATGAAAATTACCAGGTAGTAAAACTACCTAAGGATATAAGTAAAAATTATTTGGTACATTATAAAAATGATGTGGTATTGTATTTTTACAATAATACTTGTAGTATGGCGATAACTTAGGAATCGAAGTTTATAACTTGATGTTTAGCAGCGCAAAAGGATTAGCATAATTGCATACAATAAATAGGTTGATAATCTTCATGACTAATAAAGAAGAGTTGAAGTAGAGATATGGAATCTATTAGTGAACTTTACCTTTGAAAATCATAAGAGTATGTTCATGCATAAATAGCAGTACATTTGAAGCATTAAACATAACAATAACAATATGATCATGTCACAATAAAATTAATTGCATGTCAAGAGCTTGAGCTCTAAGCTCACGGGAAGAATCTATTTTTGTTTAAACTAAGTATTTTAAGGATAATAATCCTTATGGCTAAACTATGTATATTGTCTTAGAACCAAAACTATTGAAATAAAAAATACTTTACTTCATTAGAGCCTTGATTTTAATAATCAAATTATTTACTAGCATCTTATCATGCTACAGAAATACTTCTCGCTATCATACAAAATAAACTCCTTGAGATTTTGTTACCTATTGAACCTGTAAGAACCAGCAGTCCATCTGCGTTAGCATAATGCTAAGTAAGCCCTGAATTTCAAAGATAGATTTTCACCTAATTGCCAAAAGTAAATTATTAGTATGGCTAGAAACAATGTAAACGCAAGTCATTCTTATATAACTTATAAAAAACTAAAGTTGTATTAGTTATTGTATTTTTAAACTAATTAATACCAATTGTTAAACTGTTTCATCTTCCGCTAACCGCTAGCAGTTATTAAACTGCGTATTGAGACATTTTATGTTACCTTAAAAATTTTAAATTTTTATGAAATTTTGGGGTTATGACATGTGGTATCAGAGCATAAGGTTCAAACACTAGGAATTTATGAAGTTCAACTTGCTTATATGAAACAGTGAATTTAAAATCATTTTGCTGATATTGTTTTCTTTTAATGTTATCGACAGAAAAAATTGTTTCTGAGTTTAACCACAGGTATGGAAAGACTGGAGGAATATGAGAAAGAGGAATCTCCCTATATTGAACAAGATAATTTACAAAGAGAACCTATACAAGAAGACATAACCACTAATTCCTCAGAACTTTTACAAACAGTAAAAGAATTAAAATTTGAAATGGAATCTGTTAAAAAAGAAAATGAGAGGATTCTGAGAGCTCAGGAAGAGCTGAACCAGATCCTAATAGAAATATTTCATACTGGGGGAAGGGGTAAAAGAGCTGATTTGGAAGATATAAGTTACCAACATAAGTATAAAAATACTAAACATATTAAAAATGAAAGTAGCTCATCTTCCAAAGTATTTGGTGATCAACGTAATTCTCATTATACTAGTGATAGTAGTGAGGATAACCACCATACTAGGAAAAGAAAATATAAACCTTATGAAGAAATTTCTAGAGAGTTTAAGAAGATCAAGCCGCCAACATTTAATGGAGAAACTGAAAAGGGGGAGGAATCAGAATCCTGGTTATCCAGGATGAATAAGTACTTCCAGATTTATAACTATTCTAACCAATTAAAGGCTAGAATGGCTATTTACAATCTTATAGGGAAAGATGATATATGGTGGCAAGATTTAAAGAGAGTGAAAGGTATAAGAGAGAAGAACATAAATTGGAGCACATTCAAGAAGTACTTTAAAAATAAATTTTTATTTGAACAATACTATGAAGAAAGGGCTAAAGAATTCTATGAGCTAAAACTAGGTATAATGACTATGAAAGATTTGAACAGTAAGTTTTTAAGTCTGCTTAGGTATGTACCATACCTTGTGGATGAAAAACCGAAGGTACAGTTGTTTACCTTATCACATAAAGGATAGGATTGAGTATGACAATCCAAAAACCCTGGAAGAAGCTATGAGGAAAGCAAATTTCTGTTATGAACAGAATCGGAAAAATGAGAGTATGGCCAACTGGAAGGCCAAAAAGAATAATAATTATGATCAAAAGAAGAAAGAGTTTGTGCCCAATCAGAATTCTAAAAATAATAATGCCATGAATTTTTCTAATAAGAATTTCCAGGGGAATAAGAATAATTCACATAACAATCAGAACAATCAAAAGAGTAAAGAGTCTGCTAATAATCACAATAATTATACAAAGAACGTTGAACGAAAAGAACCTGTAAAGTGTTGGGAATTCAATGGTCCACATTATGCCTCAATCTGTCCCAATCAGAAAAAGACTATCACTAATAACCATACAATACAGGAAGAGATGACTGTTGGAGATTTAGCGAGGACTATGCCCAAGATCAATACAACTTTGGAGAACCGGTAAGCAGACTATCAAACTTCCATGGTGGAAGTAGAAGGTAAGATAAACCAAACACCCATAGCTATTTTAATTGATCCAGGAGCTAGTTTAAGTTATATTTCACCTAATTTGGTAGAAAAGTGTAAACTGCCTGTTGAAAAGTTTGTAAGTTCTTGGTTGGTTCAATTAGCTACCGGTGCAAAGAGGAAGGTAACTAGTTTTGTAAAGAATTGTACAATAACTATGGATCAATTTGAAACTTTTGTGAAGCTTAATGTACTACCTCTGGGTTCATATGACATACAAATTGGTATGGATTGGTTAGAACAGCATAGGGTGATCTTAAATTGCTATGACAAAACCTTTACTTGTTTAAATAATGAAGGAAAACCAATAAGCGTAAAGGGAATCCCTAGGAAAACAACCATAAGGAAGATTTATGCTCTATAGCTTAAGAGAGATGTTAGGAAATGTTGTAAGGATTATGCAGTAACAGTAACCAATGAGGAAAATCTAAATAACATAGATAAATTAAAATTGGAGGATATACCAGTTTTAAAGGAGTATGCAGATGTATTTCCGGAATAAATTCTGGGATTGCCTCCGAAAAGGGAACTAGATTTTACCATTGAGATGGTACCTGTTGCAGTACCCAGCTCAAAGGCCCCTTATCGGATGAATATACTTGAACTTAATGAACTTAAGTCACAATTAAAAGAACTTATTAACAAGAATTATATTTGACCCAGTGTGTCTCCCTGGGGGGCACCTGTCATCTTTGTTAAGAAAAAGGATGGAACTCTATGACTCTGCATAGATTATCGTTAATTAAATAAGATGACTATCAAGAACACATACCTGCTACCTCACATAGATGATCTATTTGATCAACTACGTGGAGCCACGGTATTCTCAAAAATTGATTTACAATCTAGATATCACCAAGTTAGAATTAAAGATGAAAACATCTTTAAAACAGCTTTTAGGACTCGATATGGACATTACGAGTTTGTCATCATGCCATTCGGGCTTACTAACACTCCAGCTGTTTTTATGTGTCTAATGAACAATGTAATGCATAAATATCTGGATAAATTTGTGGTTGTGTTTATTGACAACGTATTAATTTATTTGAAATCTGAAGAAGAAAATAAAGAATATTTAAAAAAAAATTGCAAGAGTTGCGAGATCATCAACTCTTTGAAAAATTTAGTAAATGCAATTTCTTTAAAGATAAAATTCAGTACTTAGGTCATGTGGTGACTAAAGAAGGAATCTCGGTGGATCCCAAAAAGATAAAGGCGATTGAAGATTGGCCAGTTCCTAAAGACGTAACTGATGTCCAATCCTTCATGAGGATTACTAGTTATTACCGAAGGTTCATCGAAGGGTTTTCGAGAATCGCAAATCCGATAACCTCTTTGCAGAAAAAGGGAAAGAAATTTGATTGGAATCAAAAGTGCGAGGATAGTTTTAAAAAGTTAAAAACCTTATTAACCAACACACCTATTTTAAGAATAGCTGATCCAAATAAATATTGTATAGTATGTATTGACGCCTGCAATGATGGTTTAGGCAGAGTATTGACTCAAGAAGGACATGTTATTGCTTATGAGTCTAGGAAATTGAAAATTCATGAAAAGAATTATGCAACCTATGACTTGGAATTAGCTGCTGTCATACATGTTTTAAATATGTGGCATCATCATTTAATTGGAAGAAAATTTATTCTAATGACATATAATAAGGGAATAAAATATCTGTTAGATCAACCTCACCTGAATGCTAGACAAGCTAGGTGGCTAGCTTTTCTAAGTGAATATGATTTCAAAATTCAACACATTAAAGGGAAAGAAAATAAAGTTGCTGAGGCATTAAGTAGAAATGCAAAGCTGAATTTTACAGCAGCTATCAACACTTATACAATAGATCTGGAAGAACAACTTAAAGCAGGGTTAGAACAAGATGAAATTTACCAAAAATTACAAGCAAAAGCAAAAGAAAATCCAATAGAAAGTTTAAGCATAGGGTACAGCTTGAATGAAAAAAGATTTTTACTGTATAAAGATAGAATATATGTACCTAATATACCTAAAGTTAAGTTATTAATTTTAGACGAAATCCATAAAACTCCTTACTCAGGCCATCCGAGTTATCAGAAGACTATAACCATGTTACAAAAAGAGTATTTTTGGCCCAACATGAAGACTGAGCTAGCAGAATATATTGCTAGATGTTTTGAATGTCAACAAGTAAAAACTGAACATCAACATCCAGCTGGATTACTTCAGCCATTTCCCATTCCTAGCTGTAAATGGGAGATAATTAGTCTTGATTTTGTTACTGGATTGGCTAAAAATCAGAACTTAAATGACTCTATAATGGTAGTTGTTGACAAATTGAGTAAAGCATCCCATTTTATGCCTGTAAAAACTACTTATAAAGCTGCAAACATAGCTTATATCTTTTTAAAGCAAATTTTACAACTGCATGGAATACCGAAGGTTATAATTTCAGACTGAGACCCTAAATTTACAGGTAGCTTTTGGATATCTTTGTTTAAAGGATTGAATACCACGCTAAATTTTAGTACCTCATTCCATCCTCAAACTGATGGATAGACTGAAAGAGTATATCAAGTACTGGAATATTTACTAAGAATATATGTAAAGGATCAGCCAGGTAAATGGGAAGATTATTTACACCTGGTAGAATTTGCTTACAATAATAATTATCAAGCTTAAGCTAGATTTAGTCCTTTCAAAATTTTCTATGGAAGAAAATGTAACACTCCTATCTCTTGGAGTAATCCAGTGGACAGGTTAGTATTAGGACCTGAATTATTGAAATAAATGGAAAAAATTATAAAGCAGGTACAAGGTAACCTGAAAATTGCGCAAGATTGACAGAAAAGTCAAGCAGACCTTAAAAGAACTCCAAAAGAGTTTCAGGTAGGTGAACATGTTTTCATCAAGGTGAGGCCCAAAAAGAGCTCTCCGAGGTTGGTCAGTCGTGCCAAACTAGCACCTCGTTATTTTGGTCCTTTTGAAATACTGTCCAGGATTGGACAAGTAGCCTATTAGTTAGCCTTACCTCAAAATTTAAGAGTTGACAATGTTTTTCACATTTCTGCATTAAAGAAATATGTGCATGATGCTACTCATGTTATTAACGAGAATGATGTATAGGTGGAAATTGAAGGAGATTTTCTGGTGGAACTTGACTGTATCCTCGAGCGGAGGGAGATCACACTTTGAAACTGTACCGTTGGTCAAATGAAGATGCAATGGAAGCACCTTAGTCCAGAGAAAGCCACCTCGAATTTGGAAAGTCATATGCGGGATGCATATCCAATTCTGTTCCAGGGGAATTCTGAGGACGAGGAATAAATAACATCGAGAACGATGTTATAATTTAAGGGGGTGTGTATGTCACATACCCCAATTTGCAAAAAAAACAATTTTACATTATTTGAGGAACATTATATTAAATTTTATGCTAAGTTGTAATTGATGACCAGTGGGGTCAATAATATTTAATGTAAATTCAGAATATTTTATTTATAAATAAATAAATGAGGAGACAATAGCTTAGGAGAGCTGTTAAAAGAGTATTTACTAGTCAAATTGGTGGAGGAGACTGGGTGGAGAGAAAACTGACATGTGGCAATATCCTGAAACCACTTCCAACTGTTGCAAGTGGAAACCTCCCTATATTTGTGGTCATGATTCCCCAATAAAGTGGAATCAGAGCAGGTGGCTCAATTAATGAAAACTGACCCAGAAGACCTAAGCATCTCTATAAAATTTCCCATTGAAGAGAGCTGAGGCTGCTCATTCTAGAGAAGTGATCATTCAAGGTGAATGAATTTACTCAAGAGAAATTCAATGGAGGGGAATCTAGAAATTGTTTGATGGGATAACTGCTGAGTTTAATCTAGTTGCATATTTTAAGCTGAAGATCATACTGCTGAGAGCATATTGTTTTTACTGAGGTATTGAACCAGTCAGGTGACAGAGGGTTCTACAGTTGCATTCTCCACCCAGTTCTCAGCCAAGAATACCAGGAACGGGCTCGGGGGTCCTAAGGAAGCCTTGTTTGAGTGCTCTCCGGGAGATTGGTAGGGAGGAACAACATCCTTAAGTTGTTGTCATCTTGTCCTCAATAGGTTCTGTTTATTTTACTGTCTTAGTTAAATAAATCTTAGTTTATTTGCTACATGAATGTTAAAAGTTCAAAGTTTGTGAAATGTTAGTTTCAGTATTATTTTTAGATTATTTATAGAAATGAAAAAGTTTTGGTAAATAGTGAAACAGATAGAAGTTAAATTTCTAAGCTGTGTTTCTTCACACCTGGATACCAGGTCGTACCCTAGCACAGTTAGATTGTTTTAATAAACAAAATAATTCTTTATGAGAATGAAAAAAGTAGATATGATTTTGTATCTATAGGTAAACAGAGTAAATTTTATTTCAATGTTTACAAAAATGCAATGAAAAAGTAGTGCTATGGTTTGTTTATACTTACTGTTTTACTTAGACTAACTAAAGAAAATACAGGTAAAAGAAATAGTAAAATACACTAGTACCACAATATTAGCATACTGATAGGAAATAAAATTCTTATAGGAGATAATAACTAATATTCGAGAAAGTATATAAACAAGTTAATAATCAAACAGTATTAAAATACTAACTTAATCTTAATTATTAACTTAATAAAACCAGATTAGGGTTTCGTATGTAAACCCTTCATTTTTGTAATTTAAACAGAGTTCTAGAGTTACATTGTTTTCTTTACAAAGCTCAAAATAAATATAACTTACGGGGTAGTAAATCAAATAAATGTATATTGAAACAATAAACAATTAAACTAAGAATTATATATGTCTATGCATTATAAAAATAAATAAAAACCAGACAGGCTTATAACCTGTGAAAATCTAAGGGTCGAAACCCTTTCAGCTATTCAATTTAAATACATTATAACCTTGTAATGAAATACAACCAATTACATTGCTAATTGTGGAATAAAAATAACAAAGAAAACTATGAACTATGCATTTATACCGACCACAGTCTTCTTCCTACATCTAAAACATATTTATAAATCTTTTAACAGTAAAATAAATACAATATTTATAGGTTAACGAAACAACAGTCCACATATAAAGGTAAAACTGGAGCAAAACGAGACAGAGCTCATTAAAAATTCAAAGCTTGAAGAAATTCTTATTTTATTAAACCAACTGTATTACATTATCGAGCCGCAAGGCCAAATTTGTTAACTAAAAACCAAATACATATCATGGCTCAAGAGCCTGAGCAACCCAGTGAAAACCGCAAGGGTTTTTACTTAAAAACTGGATTAATATCAAATTAAACTTTTTAACCAACGAAGAAATCGAAGCCAGGATTACAAGCATTGAAAACTTCCTTCCAACAACCCTCATTGTAAGCAGGGAAAACCCACATTGAAACCAGGGCTTACTGGTTGGAGGCCACAAGTTCACCGAAGCTTGAGATTGGATTTCTTTTCCCACTGAAGGTTGGAGCCATCGCAGGTTCTTGCAAAGAGCAAATTTTCGAGCGTTAAAACAAGATTTGACTCATAAGTATAAACACTATCTTAAACAATAATTATGACAGAAAAAATCTTCATTTAAAAAAAATAAATATTGCCTGTGAGAGCCGAGCCGTGAAGGAGTTGTCACCAGCGTAAGGAATTTACATAGAGAGGAAATCAAACCCTTATGCCGACCCTATGATGGAGGCAGTAAGAAACAGACTTAAAACTCCACAAAGCCTTGGCGAGGAACAAATAATGACGGCACTAAAAACCTTATACAGGCCTCGAGCCAAGCGACTAAGCAAAGACCACTCGCACAGTATTTTTTACACCCAAGAGAAAGCGAGACTACAAGACTGGGTATCGAGACCACACAGCATCAAACACAAACCACGGAGCTAGCAAAAAGAGAAAGAGAGGCCTCTCATGGCCGCAAGGAAACTACATAGTGCAGCCTGCAGACCAACGAAACCCTCAGAGCCAAATGCCAAAGGAATAGGGTTTATACTCCTTTTAAGTCGCCAATGCATAGAGGAGATCAGACCACGTGCCCTCCAAATTATTTAATCATGCGAGGGTCATATCTATAGTCAACCCTGCGCTATCAAATACAAACTTATCATTGCTCATAATTTAAAACTATGCAATCGACTATTGAATAAATACATATATGATTTACAAATTGAACTTATATCATTTGCAAATCGATCGGATTAAGGTCTGCTATGATTGCCAATAATGAATTTATGTCATAGACTATAGATTAGAGGTGCTTAAACCTTGTCAGTGATACAATCACGAAGTTCGACCATAGTATAAATGTTTTATAATGTTGATTCTCATGACTACTTTGTCAACGACCTTTTGGATGGGTCATAATTTGTTTACAAAGACATTTATATTACTACTTGTGCTTGCTTGGATTTAGCATAGTATAAGAACATCATTTATAATGTTTGACTTTGATGTCAACCTTAGGATAGAAGTTTTTAGGTAGTAAAATATACCATAGTAGTTATTATAAACTACAACTCATTATAGTGTGGTAATATTACAAATAACCATCCTACTATTATGTAAACCATGCTTAGATTTAGTAAACAATAAGAATAACACTGATAATGTGTTTACTTTTAGTTTCGACTTTATGGAAGTGGTGGTTAGGTAGTATTCCACCTTGAGATAATTTATCTAGTTACAAAGAACCAAACTTATAATATATCATGAAAATTACCAGGTATTAAAACTACCTAAGGATATAAGTAAAAATTATTTGGTACATTATAAAAATGATGTGGTATTGTATTTTTACAATAATACTTGTAGTATGGCGACAACTTAGGAATCGAAGTTTATAAATTGATGTTTAGCAGCACAAAAGGATTAGCATAATTGCATACAATCAACAGGTTGATAATCTTCATGACTAATAAAGAAGAGTTGAAGTAGAGATATGGAATCTATTAGTGAACTTTACCTTTGAAAATCATAAGAGTATGTTCGTGCATAAAAAGCAGTACATTTGAAGCATTAAACATAACAATAACAATATGATCATATTACAATAAAAGTAATTGCATGTCAAGAGCTTGAGCTCTAAGCTCACGGGAAGAATCTATTTTTGTTTAAACTAAGTATGTTAAAGATAATAATCCTTATGGCTAAACTATGAATACTGTCTTAGAACCAAAACTATTGAAAGAAAAATTACTTTACCTCATTAGAGCCTTGCTTTAATAATCAAATTATTTACTAGCATCTTATCATGCTACAGAAATACTTCTCGCTATCATACAAAATAAACTCCTTCTTGAGCTTTTGTTACCTGTTGAACATGTAAGAACCAGCAATCCATCTGCATTAGCATAATGCTAAGTAAGCCCCAAATTTCAAAGATAGATTTTCACCTACTTGCCAAAAGTAAATTATTAGTACAGTTAGAAGCAATCTAAACGCAAGTCATTCTTACATAACTTATAAAAAACTAAAGTTGTATTAGTTATTTTATTTTGAAACTAATTAATACCAATTGTTAAACTGTTTCATTTTCCGCTAACCGCTAGCAATTATTAAACTGCATATTCAGACAATTTATGTTACCTTAAAAATTTTAAATTTTTATGAAATTTTGGGGTTATGACAACAATGAAGCTGCTTGTTGGGATCTTATATGCAGAGAAGCATATAAAGACAGGATGGAAGAGGGAATCAGAGAGAAGGTGACAGACTATTGGGACAACCATTCTCATGCTATACAAGATCTAAAACATGTCCTGCGACAACATTTTGTCAGAGGCATTTATAAGGATCATTGCAAGCATGTTATGAAGATGACAGGAGTTGCTTTGTTTGAGGAATTCAAAGAATCGAATCCCAGTGTCCATATCTCATTTACCATGTTCAGTAAGTTGAAACCGTGGTATATTAGGCTGAATACGATTCAGGACACTTGTTGTTGTTGATACCACATTGACTTCAAGTTATACTACGACACATTTGTCAATTTTTGCAAAAAACATTGGGATGGTGAACCAGCTCCTCACATAGTGCGAGATTTTATTTCTATGATACTATGCAATAGGAATACTGAAAATGTGTTTTTCATTAAAAGGTGTGTAGGTGGGAGAATATTCCATGAATGTGGTGATTTGGCATTGTTCCATAGGAAGTTTCCTATTGATCCAACACACCTGCGATCGTCATATATCATAGTTAAGTGGAACAGATATGAGTATGTATCCATGAATCCATCATCTTCTTCACATGCTCCATCTAAGAGGATCGACTTTCTTGAGGATGATATTCCTATTTAAGAATGCATGGAAAAGTTTCAAAGTTAGATTTGCAAATACAACACTCCCACAGGTCTAGGTGGAAATCTTTAGAATTTAAGCATTCAAGTGAGGTTTTTAAGCCAGGCATAATCCTATCGGTGGTAGACTTTTATGAGAATTACAAATTTGCTCCTCAAAGTGAGATACAAAGTGATTATTATCACTCTGACCAGGTGTCCATCTTCGTACATGTATTGTATAGACATGCTCAAGAGAGAATCCATGAGAGGGATAGCACTCCTCATTCATTCGATGTGATCAAGGAATACCATTTTTATGTCACTGATGATCGTGAGCATGCCACATTGTTTTTTAACACTGATTTGGGTTGATTTATGACTCATTCAAAAAGAATGGGGTGTCATTTACAGAACACTAGATTTGGTCAGATGGGTGTTCGGGGCAGTTCAAATCGGCACACTCCTTTTATTAGTTGAGTCTCCTTCATAAAGAGACGAGAATTCGACACACCTAGAGCTTTTTTGAAATAGGGCACGGAAAGGGTGAACATGATGGCGCAGGTGCATGCGTGAAATGAGCACTTTGGAGGTACCAAATGAGTCATAGTGCATCTCTACACAAGTTCTCAGCAGAAGTAGTTGATTGGTGCACACAAAATTTGGGTCACCAAGGTCATGAACAAGCAAGGATGGTGCGTAGGTAGGAACAACCACTTAATTGGAATTTAATAAATGTGTTTGTATTATTATATATAAATATGATGTTTTTTATTCGATGCAAGTTTTTTTGGTATGTTTCCCTTGGCGATGTGAATAGATCTATGCCATGGTATTGCGAGACCATACTTGGTACGAGAGAACCACATTCAATTCATAGAAAATACATGGGGGACATATTTTCCATTGAAACGAGGAAGTATGCATGTTTCTGTGAGTTCTACATTGACTACAATGGACTAGGGGTTGATCATTGTGTGAATGATGCATATGTCAAACAATGTAAATATGTCCCTCTTAATCCAAAGGGGCAACATCCAATTCTGACATGGCAAGAGATGCACACTGACGAGGCAGTGGTTTCACTAGATCATGATCGGGTTTCTGATTTGGTTAAGCAAGGTACATGATAGTTGATTGAATGTTTAAAATTCTATTCCTGTACACATGCATATATATATTTAAGATTTGTTTAATATTTGAAAATATTGATGCAGGTGATGTATTTGTTGTAATTGCGCCACCAAGAAATGACGAGCATGTGGCATACTTTTTGACGCAGTATACACAAATCAAAAGTAGGTTGGTGCGGCCCTATGTCGATGGAGAGTTTACATACTAGGTTGGTTACCTAGTTGTGATGGGCCACTTTTTTGAAAAAGTGAGAATACAAGGTGATTATATTATATGCAGAGATTTCATGTCTGAATATATATCTTGTCACTACAGTCATTTGGTGGTTGCAGCTCAAATACATCTCATTGAAATCAAGGTGAAGAGGGGTAAACCAAAGAGATGGAAGATTTCAGTAGCTATCCTATGGAGACGTGCATTCCTATAACCCATTGGCCGGATGAATCAAAGTTATATGCCACTTTTGATGTTGACATAACTGACATGCTTTTGAAATGTATCAAATCAAAATTTCTTCTGAAATATATCATTTGTATTTAAATGTAATTTTTGTAAAGTTATATATCCGAGTATGTGCATTCACATATACTCTATGTGCATGAACACCTATACCTATGAATACCAACAATGTCCTAAGACCATGTTATGGAAGCTCAATTTTGTATATGTAACTTTTTTTGGTGTATTTGTGCACATGTATATCACACTCTATTTGTGCAATGTTCTAAATTACATGATACATTGTAGACAAGTTGTACATTGTAAACTTGTAAATTGTTAGTGATATGCAATACAAATAACAACACATACATTTATTGCGTCCTCATTAAATCTACCAATTGC